>MU725870.1:77454-96482 GCA_026770625.1 Nicotiana glauca
AGCAACTTCTAAAAGGGCTTCTAAGTTCTTCTCTTTTTCACGGAGCTTCTCTATCTTCTCTTTCACTGTAACTAGGGACTAGCGGATAGATGACACTTCTCTAACCTTCCCTTCTTCTTCAATCATGGTATTTGTAAGGTGTACCTCAACATCTGATATTGTGTTCTCTTCAACCTTCTCAGATAAATCCGACCGTGTCTTGTTATATGAAGCAGCAAGCTCAAAAAGGGACCCTAATAGGTTTCTCAAAGGGGAAATATCCACATCATCCCCACCCATTGCCTCAAGGATCGCTTTAGTATTTTCTTCAAGATCAGAGACATTGTCTACAATGCTGCCTTTCAGCTTATGCTGAGTCGAAGTCCAAAGCTTCAAGATAAACTCCTTTCGAATATCCAAGACAACCTTCTTTCCATCAAAAACTGAAGCTGCAATTGTTGGTCGTTCATGCAAATATGAGCCCAACTTTGCCCTAATTTCATCATGAGAAATAGAAGTTGCCTCTTGATCTGCCTTAGCTGTGGAAGATGATTTCTGTGGGTTCGGTCCTACCACAGACTCACCACTATCTTGTGGCCTTACTCGTTGCAACACTCCAACATTATTAGCCTAAAAAAAAGTAAATGTAAGAACACTTTAGCAAAGTCATTGGGCCATGGATAACAAAACAACAAAAAGTTCATGTTTTCTTTTACCTTCTTGTTTTGAGCTGTTAGTGTTCTTGAAGGGCTATCAACGCTTTGGACCACTGTAACCACTTCTGAGTTTGGCCTTTTCTTTTTCCAACATTGATCTCCTTTGCTGCTATCACTATCCTCTTGGGACAGGCGCTTGTTAGAGGCATCAACAACTACACCAAATGGAATAAGACTTTTGACAACTGGAGTATGGATCTCTTTTCTTTGAACCTCTTTATGTAGCATGGGTTCGTTGTCTGCACGTATCTCAACTACCTTACACTGTAAAGCAGGAAGCTTATCAATCACTAAGACATCATCGTTGTAGTCTTGAATGGTATCTGCGATTGGCTCAGCAGTATTCATCAAAAAATGTAAATGGTCTTCAAGAAGGCTTCCATGCGCCCTTGCCCACCAAGATCTATAGTTAGACGATGTAAACTTCTTCACGTTGGACTCAAAGGGAGGAAATACTGCTCTCGACTTAGACCTAGTCAACACACAAATCCGTGCAAGTCTCAACCCTTCTTTTAATGAGGCCTCACAAAAATCTTGCTCCAAGCGACCAGGGGTGTCTTGATAGAAACCAAATTGGCGGCTAAATCGATGAGGGCTGTAAGGTTCAATAATAAAGTTGGCTCCATCCCTCAAAGGAAGATAATTCGAGCGAATACTCATAAAGAAATTTAACTCGGACTCATCTGCCTTACCATCATCATAATAGTGGTGCGGACCAGATCTGCGGGGCATTGTCGAAGTCCAAATGATATTTTCTCTATTATGAATACGCTTCATTGCTTCCTCTTTCCCAAAATATTTGGCAGCACCTTCACCGGAACATGCGGCCATGAGAGTAACAACTGGACCCTTTGCATATGGAAAATGAGTCTTAAAATATTGGGCTAACCAACCATACACATAATGAGCAGGAAAGCAAGTTTGAGCGGGATCAAGCAACGAACAATTTGAAATCTCATTCAAACCCTTATATATTCTGGCTAAGACTGGGACTGTAAGGCCGACTCTTCGTTTACAAGCAAGATGACACGCGATCTTAAAAGTCCCAGGACGAATAAAGTCACCATCTTTTGAAGGGAGCACAAAAATACGTAACCAACAAGATAGAAAAGCAGCCAAGCATGTCTGGTCTCTCTTGTCATCCATAACTCCCAGCTTACGGAATAAAGTTTCTTCAACAGTCGATCAATTAGCTGCATCCTCTATGACCCCGGTAGGATTGTGTGTTGATTTCAAATGAGCAGACTTCTTTTCTTTTCTTAAAGGGGACTGAGCATAATTCATTGTCTTCCTGCACCAGAACTCTACCCATTTTTTCGCAGAAACTCTTGGATCGTCGCTACCTCTATGTCGGAGCCGATGGAAGGCATCAAACAAATGCTCACAAGTCTGGGGAAGAAACCTTCTCCCTTTGTCATACGTGCCTGTAAGTTCTACAACATTTGGCATAATTTCCTCATAAGGAAATCCTATTATAGGCAAACTACCGATCTTATACAAATCCCAAAGTGATATGGATAGTTCTCCGGCAGAGGTAAGCAATGTGTTGATAACGGGGCACCATGCCTCATAGAAAGCATGCATAATATCTGTATTACGATCATATGTGAAGAGTGAAACATATACGGCATCATAAACTCTTGCACCCTCCAATGACAAGCGACACCTACTCAAGACTTCTTCTGCCCATTCCCAGTAGCTAGGAACGTAATGAAATTCACCGCCGAATGGCAAATCATTGCCCCAGTGAGTTTCCTTGTTAATAATTCGACGCCCTAGGCATGGTAAGGTACTCGCGACATTCCAAGCATGATGAGTAGTAGTTCAAAGCATCCATGTTTTTGGAGGACGGCTATTGTATTCAAGCGTCCAGTCTGCCAAATAAGGTGGGTCCCTCAAAGGTAACCATGAAGCTGCAGCATATTGGCCGATTAGTGACCTATCAACTGGTAACCTTGTCCCATACTTGCTTCCCTTATGGTCCAAAATAACAAGGCATTGCGACTTAGAGGAAGAATTTCTTGAGTCTTTGAAGTAAACCATGTTTAGACTGCAAAAAGAGAGAAAAGTGTTTATTAGCACTTAACTTAGAAATGTGATATTCATGGACTTAAATTCATAATATAATGTGTCATGTCTCAAGACTAATCCTACCAAGCATGGAAAAGGCAAAGTTTTGGCTTAGACGATGTAATGATCTATGCCTTAGATAAAATGAAGTTAAATCTTCAAACAAGATGAAGTCATTAGCTTAGACGGTGTAATGGTCTTTGCTTCAAACAAAATAAATCTTTGGCCCAGACGGTGTAATGGTCTATGCCTTAGATAAAATAAAGTTAAATCTTCAAACGAGATGAAGTCATTAGCTTAGACGGTGTAATGGTCTTCGCTTCAGACGAAATAAATCTTTGGCCCAGACGGTGTAATGGTCTATGCTTTAGATAAAATGAAGTTAAATCTTCAAACAAGATGAAGTTATTAGCTTAGACGGTGTAATGGTCTTCGCTTCAGACGAAATAAATCTTTGGCCCAGACGGTGTATGGCCTATGCCTCAGATAAAATGAAGTTAAATCTTCAAACAAGATGAAGTTATTAGCTTAGACGGTGTAATGGTCTTCGCTTCAGACGAAATAAATCTTTGGCCCAGACGGTGTATGGCCTATGCCTCAGATAAAATGAAGTTAAATCTTCAAACAAGATGAAGTTATTAGCTTAGACGGTGTAATGGTCTTCGCTTCAGACGAAATAAATCTTTGGCCCAGACGGTGTATGGCCTATGCCTCAGATAAAATGAAGTTAAATCTTCAAACAAGATGAAGTTATTAGCTTAGACGGTGTAATGGTCTTCGCTTCAGACGAAATAAATCTTTGGCCCAGACGGTGTATGGCCTATGCCTCAGATAAAATGAAGTTAAATCTTCAAACAAGATGAAGTTATTAGCTTAGACGGTGTAATGGTCTTCGCTTCAGACGAAATAAATCTTTGGCCCAGACGGTGTATGGCCTATGCCTCAGATAAAATGAAGTTAAATCTTCAAACAAGATGAAGTTATTAGCTTAGACGGTGTAATGGTCTTCGCTTCAGACGAAATAAATCTTTGGCCCAGACGGTGTATGGCCTATGCCTCAGATAAAATGAAGTTAAATCTTCAAACAAGATGAAGTTATTAGCTTAGACGGTGTAATGGTCTTCGCTTCAGACGAAATAAATCTTTGGCCCAGACGGTGTATGGCCTATGCCTCAGATAAAATGAAGTTAAATCTTCAAACAAGATGAAGTTATTAGCTTAGACGGTGTAATGGTCTTCGCTTCAGACGAAATAAATCTTTGGCCCAGACGGTGTATGGCCTATGCCTCAGATAAAATGAAGTTAAATCTTCAAACAAGATGAAGTTATTAGCTTAGACGGTGTAATGGTCTTCGCTTCAGACGAAATAAATCTTTGGCCCAGACGGTGTATGGCCTATGCCTCAGATAAAATGAAGTTAAATCTTCAAACAAGATGAAGTTATTAGCTTAGACGGTGTAATGGTCTTTGCTTCAGACAAAATAAATCTTTGGCCCAGACAGTGTAAAGGTCTATGCTTCAGATAAAATGAAGTTAACTCTTCAAACAAGATGAAGTCAGTAGCTTAGACGGTGTAATAGTCTTCGCTTCAAACAAAATAAATCTTTGGCCCAGACGGTGTAATGGCCTATGCCTCAGATAAAATGAAGTTAAATCTTCAGAAGTCATTAGCTTAGACGGTGTAATGGTCTTCGCTTCAGACAAAATAAATCTTTGGCCCAGACGATGTAATGGTCTATGCCTCAGATAAAATGAAGTTAAATCGTCAAACAAGATGAAGTCATTAGCTTAGATGGTGTAATGGTCTTTGCTTCTGACAAATTAAAGTCTTTGGCTCAGACGATGTAATGATCTTCGCCTCGGACAAATTAAAGTCAAATTTTTAAATAAAGTAAATCATTGGCTCAGACGGTGCAATGATCTTCGCTTCAGACAAAGTAAAGTCTTTGGCTCAGACGGTGTAATGGTCTTTGCTTTAGGTAAAATAAAACCTTTGGCTCAGACGGTGTAAGAAAAGTAAAAAAAATTTTGGCTTAGACAGCATAATGGTCTTTAAAAAAAAAGGAAGCATTTGAGTGAAATATGAGTACGACTTGCGAGAATCAGTATGAGAATACATGAAAATGACTTACGTAAGCTAAGCCTATTTGAAGTTCAAGAGCAACTGCTTAAGTTAGTGGGAAAAGCTATTACATGGATCAAAGATGGAATCATAGCAAAAGTATTTCATCTAATGACAATCAAGTCAATTCTATTAAAGACTCCAGGAGAAGTATGTAAAATCAAGTGATTTACTAGTCTTATAATATTGATGGTCTTATAATACTTCTGCTACTTTGGGTTACTGCGAGTAGCACATGTGTGAAAAGAAGAGCATATTAAATTAAAGAAAAGTTGCAGTGAACTTTACAATTCGTTAGTCATTGGCAGTGAGATTTTTTGAAAATATGCATGGATAAGTTCATAAATGGCCCAAGCAAGCAATCAGTGCATGGATTAAGAAGAAAAAATACAGAAGTTTGCAATTGATAAAGCTATGCGATGCAAAATATGCTATAGAAAGAGAGAGGGATTCGTACGAGAGCAAAAGAAGCGAGATCGTACTTCTCCTTACTTGAAAAAAAGAATATATCGTACTTATTTTTTGGGCAAATAACACAAGAAATATTCAAGTTCCTTCATAGCTATGAAGAATATAAAAGGAGAAGACTACCTTATGAAAAAATAATATGCATAGAACTCCTTACTCTTCCCCAGTTTGCAAAAAGTGCCGGTATTGTGAATTTTGATGCCGATGTCTCTTGTTTATATAGACCCAATAACGAGGGTAGTATCAGTATCCCAAATAGAGTAGGTTAGTCTAGGATAATTATCTTTTTGATAAGCCTGACATATCCAATCTACAAGGATAAGTGTTTTACTACACCATAAAGTCTTTTTATGATAACGATATTTTTAAATTAAGACCGGAAGTACTAGGACTCCAATTAAAGCCATCCCCAGGCAATAACGTTCCAAGAAGTTTATTTGATTATGAGTGTAATTCATCAAAAATGGCAATTTGACCATACATGGCAATCAATGAAAATTCTAATAGTCCTGGAATTGAAAATTGGCTTCACATATGAAGATTCTTTTGCAAGGGCCTTGTACGTAAATTCTTACAGAATTATTTATCATGCACTTTCATGTCAAGTCCATTCCATACAATTGGATAGAGGCAACAAAAAAATATATGATGTTGTCTCCAATTATACTTCAAGCCCAGTCTTTGAAGTTCGATACTTCTGTACCCCGACAAGTCTTGAAGTAGGGGGCATTTGTAAGCATTTAAATTTTATTGGACTTAAATCCATAAAATAATTTGGACTATACTAAATTGAAGATAATAGTCCAGATAAATATTGTGGCTAAGAAATTGGGTTAATTATATATGTGTTGGGCTAATCCATTTAATTAGACTACAAATTAAATGATAAGCCCACTCCATTAGCCCAAGGTCCAAATGGCTATTAGCCCATCTTAAAGCCCAGGCTCATGCCACGTGTCAAGTGATGTGGCAATCCAAGTCAAAAGAACGAGCCAACAAAATCATGCCACATGTCTTGGCAATCCAAGACAAGTAAATGAGCCAATGAAATCATGGCACGTGTCAAGTGATGTGGCAATCCAAGCCAAATAAATAAGCCAATTAAATCAAGACACATGCCAATCGACGTGGCGATCCAAGACAAATAAATGAGCCAATGAGATCGTGCCACGTGTCAAGTGATATGGCAATCCAAGACAAATAAATGAGCCAATTAAATCATGCCAAGTGTCTGGATGGTATTGGTCAGTTCAAACGGACCAATCAAATCGCAGAGCCACACCACCCCATACAACTATAAATAGAGATCTTCATAAAACTAGAAGACACCAGAATTAAGAACAAGAAGCAAGCAAAAAGCTCGTGGATCAAACACCGCAGATTTCTCTACAAGCTACAAGTTCAAGCACTCAAGCTACAAGTTCAAGATCAAGATCAAGAACAAAGCCAAATCAAATACCAAGGCGTTCAAGATCAAATTACTTGTTCGTGATCAAGCACAAATTCAAGTTCAAGGAGGAGATTCAAGATCAAGCTTTACAAGCCCTTGAATCAAATCAAAATCAAGTTCATCAATATACTTTACATTCTTGAAGAATCAGAGGAATACCATAGAGATTGTAACACTTTCATTTATTGAAATCAAATACTACATTTGTTACGCAATTTTCCAGTCTTGATTATTTATTTTTCTCGACGCGAAAATTTATTGTTACACTTTCCTCTTCAAATTCTTTTTACGTTTGAGATTGACATAAATGTTTCATTAGAGGAAATTGTTTAATTTACAACCAAGCAACTTTTAGATAAAAAATTAATATTAAACTAGTTAATAAATATCAAAAGACACATCCATTCATTTTGGGGTGTTCTGCACGACATTCTTTTTTCTTTTTTTCTTTTAATTAAAAATTGTAATTAAATTATTTAGAAGAATATTTTAAGTAATTTAACCTTTTAAGTTAGGGACTTATGCTTTTAATATAGTATAAATATAAATATAGATATATTATATATTATTATATAGTAGCACTTTTTTTTATTGGCTCTCTTCATCTTCAACCCTGATCTCCATCTCCTCCCTACACCCAGCGGCGACCCACCTTCTGAACTCAAAAATCGCCGGAAAATCGACCACCGACACCCCACGACAACAAAAAACCCTCGAACCCTCTGAACTTCCAACGCTACACACCCAAAACACCCTTCTCCTTCCCAAGCAACGACCAGCGACAACCAACAAGCAGCCGCTGCTGCTTCTTCAACTCACTCACGACCACTACAACAACCAGAACACAGCCGCGACTCCCAGAACAACATAACTCCTCCACCCCTTCTTCCGAAAATCAGTCCAAAACAACACCTGAACATACAAATTCCGATTGAGCTCGAGTTCGCCTCTGATGGTTGGTCCATTGATAAAATCAGAAAACGAAACAAGATTTTAGGGGCGTCGTTTGTCATTCTGAGTTCGTCGCCGATCGAGGTCCGTTCGTGATTGATAGTTCCTGTTGCTTGGCTGCTGTTTGCCGTGGATTTTCGCTGCAGGATTTAGTTGTATTTGGTTGCGAGCAGGATTAATTAAAGGTGCATTCAGGTTCACTTCTTCCTTCTACTCTTATATGTATTATGAATCAAAGCCATAAAGGGAGCCATTTTAAGATAGGCTAATCAGATGTAGTTTGGGGTTTAAAGGATTTCTCTTTCTGATTTTTGGCTGTTGGTTATTGTCACCCCATTATTTTCCTTTTGGCAAGTCTCTTCGTCAGAATTGGAATGAACTAAAGTGTATATGATTCTCTGGTTCAAGTTGCCGTTCTTCTGATTTCGTTTGTGTATCGTTAAATGACTCCCTGTTTGAAACATCATAAATACGAATTTTGAGGATAAAATGGACTAAGACTGTTAGATTTCTTCTTAAATATTATGCATAGTGTTTAGCTTTTCTTGAATCTTTTTAATTCAGTTCCATTCATGTTTGCGACGTTAATATCGGGATCTCCACCTCTAAGGATTGGCATCTGATTGTTAAAGTGTCTAGTAAGTAAAATAATAGTATCTGCCTTCAATCTCTTGTTTCAAAAATAGACGTGTGGGGGCGAGTTTTACTTTTATTTTTACGGATTATTCTGAACATTGAACAAGTTAGTTATCTGCTCGAGGATTTACATGTCACTGATGAATTCTATAATTGGCTAAGTGTGTTGAAATATGTTTTTAATGTCCTAAACCATATTGCCTTTCCTTAATGTCTTGTTTTAGCGCTGAAATGGTATTATATTCTAAAGATCATTATCCTCACTTAACGTTCCTTGGTAATATTCTTAATCTTCGTTGAGTTTATGAGGGAATCTTTAATCGTGTGGGGTAATGGATTTTTTTAGCAGACAAGTTCGGCAAGCTTTGGGTGAAAAATGGGTGAAGTTTCGTGAAATCATCGTGCTTTCTGTTATTCTGCTTGATGCTCCTATGTGACTAGTTTCACTTGATTGTTGTATCGTGTTTGAATACATAAATCATCTCCGTTGGAATAGTTTGATAGTTATTGGTTTGGTTGGTGCACAATTACATGTTAGAATAGGGAGTTTGAGTTGTGAGAGTCGGGGTGGGGTAGTCATCTTTAAATGACTCTTCCTAGTGGCTTTGATTCACATTTCTTTACATTGTATTTATTAATATTCTAGTTTCCTTTAGATTTTAGTTCTTATCTTTTATGAATGCTTGGTGTCTTTTGTCAGATGATTTCCTTTGCTAATTAGTGTTGTTAGATGTGAGATTGTTTAAATTATGGATATTGGGGTCGTGGGTAATGGTGGAAGGCCGAGCTATTAATAATTAAATGGTTTACATGTTTTAGGATTGGGCTTGGTCGAATGCCTGAAATAGGAAGTTAAAAGGACACGAGCATGGAATCTCCTTTAGCGAAAGTGCTCCATAATCACAGGCCTTTTCACACACGATCATCGAATTAGGGATTACACAAGAACATTCGTAGTTCGCTTTAGGTGCGCTATAATAAAATTATCATAGCTACGGGTATGGTTCCTGTGACGTAGTTGTGATACGTAATTTCCAAATCCGGGAGTACATTTATGTGACCTGGCCATAACAACTAATAATGTTAATAATTAAACATGTTGTAGATCGTGGGTACGGTTCCCGTGACGTGATTCGCAATGTGTACCAAACAAACAAGTGTACGACAATCGTAACTTGTTCCGGAATAATTTCATAAATAATTAAAAGCGGTCAAAGGGTAAAAAATGCACAATAGGTTTAATATATCTAATTAATCAGATAATTAGGCCAATAATAATAGTTGAGCGACCGTGCTAAAACCACGAAATCCGGGAATGCTTTCCTTACCTGGATTTTTGTGTTTCACGGACCATAAATAAGAGTCAAACTTGCTCGACTCGGGATTTTAAACCGGTGACTTGGGACACTATAAATTATCCCAAGAGACGATTCTGAATTTGATATAAATAATCCCGTGGAAAAACTCTCTTATACTCCCTTTCGGGGGTAGAAAAAGGAGGCGTGACACATCTCATGAATACATATGAATACAGCGGATGATAGATGACATGCCCTGTTTTTTCGCCAAGTTTTGCTACTGTATTCGTGAATACAATAGCTTGAGTACATCGAATACATTCCATAACAACTGAAAAGATAGCTATAGGAAGTAATTAAGTAAATGGTAGCTATAACAAGTTAATAACCACTAAACAATAGTGGTTTCTGAAAATTTCTCAAAAATATTAGTAAATCCAACCGGCTACTGCATTTCCAATTTTATAAGCCCAACTCCTTGGAGCAATGGCAGCCCAAATATCTTCCAACAGTGTAAAAATTACGTAGGGTAGCCACTTTTTAAAGTGATATTTAGCCACTAGTCTATTAAAATTAGTATGAAAAGACGATGTTATCCTTTCTTCTATCTCTTTTCTGTCCATGTTCTCTTCCTTGCCGGTCTCTCTGTATCTCTTTTCTCCTGAAATCGTAAGATTTAACAGTAGATGCACTGAAGAACGCGCTATGATGGATGACAAACAACTGTCTTGCAAGATAAATAGCTATCCACAACCCACATAACAAACTGTTCAAGTCGTTTTTGTATCGTCTCTAAACCTATTTCAGGTGACCAAAAGGCGAACTTCTTTCCATTCCTTGGAGAGGTTTGGTTAGAATCCATATAACTGATGTTCAAACTAAGATCACTTTCATCAACCCTGTGAAATGTAGTTTTCTTTTGTTCCAATAACTTCTCTAGATTTACAAACTTTACCTTTGGCGCAATTGAACATCTTGTCTTCAAAGAGGCAACCAAAGCAACTACTTTGTCCAAAACATTGTCAACCCAAACTTTGAAAGCGGAGGATGAATTTCTAATGAAGACAAGTTTAAAGTCCTTACCTTCGAGTTCCAAGTTCAAAAGTTAAGGACATGTAGTCCTGAACTTAGAGTTACAAGTGCAAAAGTTTAGGACAGGTAGTCCTAAACTTAGAGTTACAAGCTCAAAAACTAAGGACAGATAGTCCTTAACTTAGACTTACAAGCTCATAAATAGGACAGCTAGTCCTGAACTTACAGTAACAGGCTCATAAGTTAAGGACACTTGGTCCTGAACTTAGAGTTGGAAGTTCAAAAATTAAGGACACTTTGTCCTTAACTTAGAGTTACAAACACATAAATTAAGGACAAGTAGTCCTTAACTACGAGTTCCAAGTTCAAAAGTTAAAGGACATGTAGTCCAGAACTTAGAGTTATAAGTTCAAAAGTTAAGGACAGTTAGTCCTAAACTTAGACTTACAAGCTCATAAATTAAGGACAACTAGTCCTGAACATACAGTAACAAGCTCATAAGTTAAGGACACTTGATCCTAAACTTTATGAGCAGAAGGGTATTTTCGTCCGGACGGGTAAAATTTTATCAAAGCATTGGCTAAAGACTAAAGACATTTTAAACAGTGGCTTAATAGTAAATACATGTCTTATTACCGGCTAACTGTGCACTTCCTAACAGTTCAAATTCGGATCTCAAACCCACTCATTCCGACCTGCCAATTCCACCCATTTTTCTTTCTCCGATGAACTCATTTCCTATCAGTTTCTACAACGAAATAGAAGTGTATGTTCCTCATTTTCCTGTAATCCCTTTTACAGTGAAACTAATCACTGAAGGAAGCTGGAAAGAAACTTAGTTGTTTTTTCAGTTCTCAGTTATTATCCATCACTCTTGCAGAAACAGGTAATACATTTTTTTTTATTTTTTTGTCCTACAGATAAGTCAGGTAAAAAATTATTGGTTTTTTTGTTCCTAATTTTCTAGTTTGCCTCTTAAGAACCCTTAGTTATTAGGGTCGCTGATGTAGATATTTGGCAAGATTTGATCTTTAGGACTGCTGTGTTAGAATGGGAGCTTCTCTACAAATTGAGTTTGTCAACTGCAACCTTTTGCTAAAGGGAATTAATTCAACCCGCTTATCGAAAAAGGTTGGAGTGAGAAACTTTTTTTTTTTTTTCGCTTTGCCTTTTTGGTGCAGATTTTTATTAAGGGCCTAAGGTTTGGTTCTACTATGATTGCAGTTAAATATAACCTCTGCCATTAAACACTCCCAGAAGCAGGAAGAGCTATCTCTCACTATCTCTCATGTTGCTGATCAGAAGTAAGTAACAATTTAACACTATCCCATTAACACATTTGTTTGAAAACAGAATTATATGAGTTATATTTGATAGTGGATTACTCCTTTTCTTGAAGTAGTTGGGTATATTCTATAGAGTATTATCTCAAGCTGAATTTCATGTTAAATGTTTACTTAATCTTCTCTAATTTTTTTCTTCTTTAATTATTATGGGCGTGGATGCAGGAAAGTTCAGAAGGCTGGAAAAGTAGAACATCACTTATGGAAGAAAAGGGAATCCGCTGGATCTGGGCGAAAAGCACTCAATCTTGTTCGGCTTGTAAGTTTTGTCAAATTATAGTACCATGCTGAAAGGTATATTTTCTCTTATACCTGAAGTAGACGTATTTTTAACTTTGCCTTCTGTTTTCTTTTTGATTTGTAAATGGATAGATTTCTGGACTTCCAAATGAGAAAGAGTCTGTTTATCGTGCATTAGATAAATGGATTGCATGGGAGACAGAGTTTCCGTTGATTGCAGCTGCTAAGGCTCTAAGAATCTTAAGGCAACAGCGGATGTGGAAACGAGTAATTCAAGTACGATGCATGAGAACTTTATTTATTATTTTTAGCATGGGAAATGGCCTATGTTGGATAGCATCTTGTCTTGATAAATGATGAAGCTTTGCAGTGATAAATACTTATCACTTTTCAACAAGCTATGACATTTGAAGCCTTTGCTTAGCTTCACAAGTATCACATTCAACCACTTATTGAATAGTCTTAATTGTTAGACATATCGTGGTGACTAGTTTGACTGGGTACTCAAGTCTTTCGGAATGGCCATATCTTTCAACAAATATGCTTAATTTCTATCACTCTATGCTTAGGTTGCTAAGTGGATGTTGAGCAAAGGTCAAGGAGCAACAATGGCAACCTATGATACACTTCTACTGGCATTTGATATGGACAAAAGGGTAGATGAAGCAGAAACATTATGGAATATGATTTTGCATACAAGCACACGGTCTGTCTCAAAACGTCTCTTTTCCAGGATGATTTCATTGTATGATCATCATCATGTGCCAGAGAAGATAGTTGAGGTAAATGAAACTCGTTTGCATGCTTCCTAATTAGTGCAAGTATAATTGGTTGTTCAGTTCCTTACCTTCAGAGCAGCCTGATGCCATGTACTATTCTCTCTTTTCATAGTATTTGCTCTACTCTTGAAAGTTTGATGCTGTTTTTTGAAGGCTCCTTGAAACTTCAGGTGTTCGCAGACATGGAGGAGTTAGGGGTAAAACCCGATGAAGATACAGTCAGAAGAGTTGCAAGAGCCTTCCAAATGTTGGGCCAAGAAGATAAGCATAAATTGGTTGTCCAAAGGTATCAAAGCAAATGGAAATATGTCCATTTCAACGGTGAAAGAGCAAGAGTGAGAAGAGACACGAAATGAATAAAGCTATTCAGATAACACTTATCAAGTGATATTGGTTAAAGTCTTGATCAGATGCCTGCAGTCTTTTCTCTGCAGCGTTTGTTTTGTTTCTATGCCTTGCATTGGTGGGGAAGACTGGTATGTAGTTGGTTGATATTGTACATATACTGGAACATATTCATGTCAGAGAAAATCGACCTTGCCATACTTGTATTGATATATCCCTGGTGAGATTGTGTCTTTTGCGAAAGCAAGGCTAGCAAACTACACCTTGTAGTGGATGGGCCGTTATATTTGTTTTGGGTTTTTTGATATGATGCTTGGTTATGGAGGTGTTGTTTCGTCTATGTTTTAACATAGTTGTATCTAAATTTCATGTACAGAGACCTTCCTTTCAACTATTAATTGTTTGTAGTATTCATGTAATCCTTTTCGTGTAGATAGACCTTCCTTTCAACTATTTATTATATATGTATATACACAATTCTTTAAGTTTTTTCCCATCATATTGGGAGAAGGGCCGAATTTGCCCATGTAGCATTTAAATTTTACCCTTTCGTTTTTGCTCTCGACCCTGATTAGCTCCAAACTAGGATACCTTTTATTATAACTCTAGTGTTCAACTAGGATCATTTTTTTTATAATTATGGTGTTGGGTCAACTTATACACACCTCGAAGACTGAATTTTAGAAGTTAAGAATAGTTTTAAACCACATCCAAAAGTTAATACGTAAATTGGCATTCATTTTTTTGGGGAAGAATTTGGAGATGTTAAGTCCACCCATTTTAATCTAGATTATCATTGAGGATAAGGGCAAATACAAGATGATTTACCAATAATGAACATTTGAACATACCAAAATATGAAGGTAAACAGAGATGATTGATCCGTCGGAGAAAAACGAAAGGAGATAGCTGCGATACCTACTCCTCTAATATGTACATTCTTAAAATACTATCAAAGCTGTTATTGCAGAGATACAGAAGGAAATTAGAATTAGAGTAGAGGCTATAGAATGAGTGCAATAGATGTCGGCATTTGATTTCCAGAGTATGTAATTAGATTGTAAGCCTGGGACTGGGTGCTCTTTAGGTGTTTTAAATTTTGGTTGTTTAATGGGTAATAATTCACAGTTATTACCAACAACAAAAAAATTATACTACTAGAGGGATGAGTACAACAACCTCAAAATGAGAAATGCATTGCTTTATTTTTTATAGAGAATTCTTTGCTTCAAAAGTAAAAGTTATGTGCACCGGGGGAAAACCAAAAAAAGAACAGAGCACTATATCTATACTGCTATGGGATTTGAGGGTTTATGCCAATTTTACTGCAATTGGACTCCTAACATTATGGATTCCATCATTCCAGGAATACCATCCAAACACATATTGATCTTTCGGAATACTGTCACTCATATCGCTGCGAGCTTTCACTGTAATAGTGAAAGTCCTCTTCGAGCCAACGTGCTTAAAAGACAAGACGGGAGGAGAAATCTCAACAGAGAATCCCAATGGAGGTTTAGCACTGGCAAAGTACACACTCTTTGGCCCACCAATATTTGTTAATCTTCTGCTAACAGTAACAGTACCATTGAGATTAGGAATAGCTAGAGACGGGTAATTTAGGCTGTTAGGAAAATGTGATTTCTTGGGACACTTGAAGGATTTGTCAAGATCCTTAATACCAGAAGCGCAAAGGAAGAGAAGATAGTCTTGGTAGGAAGCGTCGTATACAAGTCCAGGATCTGCTGCCTTTGATGGCCTGAAATGCCCTCCTCCGAATTGGAATGGATCTGCTGGCTTCCCTGATGCATCCGTTATTTGCTCACCAACATTATTTCGTAATCCAGCTGAAATATATACTCGATTGATTAGTGTAGAGTACAAAATTATAGACGAAAAAGAGTTTAACTTCTATATACTGACAACGTAAATAATGTTTACACTATCAGGTCACGTGCAAAATAACTAGTAGTATATCTGTTATATGTTATAACAGGTTAAAATACTGTCAGTGTATATAAGTTAAGTTCAAACGGAGTTGAGAGGTACCTGAGGTTATGAGAGCAGATCTTATTGCAGCACTGCTCCAAGTAGGATGTATAGCCTTCAAAAGTGCAGCGGCGCCACCGACATGGGGGCAAGACATGGAAGTACCTGAGATTATGTTATACTCAACCACACGATCATCGATATCTAGCTTCGTGGGGGAAGATGCGCCACTCCATGCTGCCAATATATTTAGCCCTGGTGCCGTGATATCAGGCTGTGGAAGTAGCGAATGTCAGAATTTAATTTAGACGAGGAAGCATAAATCATAAGTCAGGTAAATGTTTTAAGTTTTTATGTAAATTCTGACCTTGAGGATATGGGGTGCAACTGCACTTGGACCTCTACTAGTGAAGGAAGCCATGTAAGGTGCTGGTTTAGAATGCAATACTGTTTTAGCTGGGACAATATATGCCACTGGGGACTTTGTAGAATTGATGTAGTTGAGAATCTGAACTGCACTTTTATAATCCACTGCAGTGGCTGGAAGAAAGTGAGGATCAGCTACTAATTCAGCTCCATTTGCTTTATTATTTCCTAGTATGTAACCAATTCCTCCTGCCCTTTTCACCTCTCCACCTTTTCCTACTCTTGTCCCGTTCCCTCTCAAGCATATTACTATCTTCCCTTTGGCCTTTTTCGGCGAAAGAGATCCTGGTAAACATTGCCTGAAATATTTTTTTAAAAGTTTAGATAGTTTTTAACATAATCACCCCAAGAAAAGCAACCAAAAAGATGATGACAACAAAAAATAAAGTACCCTGCTACATCTTTGGTTACGTTAGAGTTGATCACTTGTCCTGCATAAACTAGAGGGTACATTTTCTTCTCCAGCTTATAAGGTGTAACTGTTTGTCCCTGATATTAAGCAAAACATACAAAAACAAGAACGGATTAAATAGATAAAGAAAGACGGCATAATCCTAGTGTTTCAATATTTCAGATGAAATAGTGTATGAAGAAATGAATTAAGTTATTACCATATATTTCTTGCCATTTCCTAGGACAACAGGTGCCAAGAATGATCTGTCAACACTGCTAGCACCAACAGTGATAATCCAGGGAGCTGTATTAGACAACGTAGAAGGTGCAGGTCCTGAATTTCCAGCACTACAAGATACAACAATATTTTTCTTCACAGCATGAAGTGCTCCAATAGCAATGCTATCTTGATCAAAAGGCTGAGGTTCTTTTGTTCCAATGGAAATACTAATAACATCAACACCATCTGCAATAGCATCATCCATTGCTGCTAGCATGTCTTCATCAAAGCAAGTGTTTCCATCTTCTTTCCCCTCCTTCGGAATAGCCCAGCAGACTTTGTACATTGCTAGCCGTGCGAGTGGCGCGCCACCCGAGGCGGTGCCAGATGCAAAGCCACCAATGGCAGAGACATTTGGAACCTTTCGGCCTCCTGCTGTTGAGGATGTATGAGTTCCATGTCCATCCTTGTCTCGTGGAGATAGATAATCTAGAGTTCGGTTTAGAGGGCCATAATATTGCTCGTAACCTTTGATATAGTACCTAGCTCCAATTATTTTCCTGCAATAGAAGTCCCAAAGTAGCATAGGAGAATAAATATTAAAGTTTTCATAGTTCAGATATTACATAATTAGGAGACGCAACTTGAGGATTTAGAGTTTGTGGGTTCAGAACTCTTTTTATATGTAAACATTTTAATTTTTTTTTTCAAGTTGAAACTAGTTTCCTACCAAGATAGGCAAGAATAGGAGAACTAGAATTATTTTGCTAGGCAAAGACAGGTTACAATGGATAGCTCGCAGGTAGGATGAACGGGACAGATCACAATTGCGGAAGGAGGTATAGACTGAGATTACACTGTCTAGTAGATAGAGCAAAAGGTATACAAAATCTTACATTTTTATTACCACATATATGGTAATGGTAGCATGGTTGTTTACGAGAAATAAAATATGACAGATTAGGCTAATCCTCCCGTCCCCTACCCTTTGAAAAGAAGGGAAGAAAAGGCTTTGTTCTTGTTAATAAGAAAAAAAGATATTAGTAATAATACATTAGGACAAGAATGTGATAATCAGGCGTAGGGGTGTTCATAAAAACCCGAAAAAATCGAACCAAAACCAACCAAAAAAGCCGATACTATTTAGGTTTTTTTTTGTTTTGAATTTTAAAAACCGATTACAATTGGTTTGGTTTTGGTTTTAATTAAAAATAACCGAACAAAACTAACTATAAAAGTAGTTATTTAAATTTAATATTACACCTAAAATTTAATAACTATAAAAGTAGTTATTTAAACTAACTATAATATATATATATATATATATATATATATATATATATATATATATATATATATATATATATATATATATAGTTTCTAAAATTTTATGGTACAGATTAGTCATTTGATTGGTAGTTTTCTTTTACTAAGTAGAAGAATTTATTTCATGTTAAAAATAATAGATTTTTAATTGGTTACTTAAATTATTCATCATTATTTGATTCAATTATTATCAATATATCCTGGTAAATGATAGATTTCTCAATAAACAATTGATTTGATAGTGTTACGTTGAAAATTAATAATGTAGTCGCCGGCATATGCGTTTGGTAGTGTATGTCTTATATTTAAGTAAAAAATCGATAAATAACCAAAAAAAAACTGAATCGCTAAAAAACGACTTAATTGGTTTAGTTCTAATATTTTAAAAACCGACCTACTTGATTTGGTTTCTTTTTAGGAAAAACCGAACCACGAACACCCTTAATCAGCCCACTCCTCCCAACCTCACAAAGAAACTTTAAAAGTTTTTCTGCTCTAGTGCTCTTTTTGTGACTTAACAACTAGAAAACGAAATACTATCATTCTAAAATAGTAGTTTCATCATCAACTTTCTAAAGGTCAAAAAGCTGCTGCATACAAGTCATGGGATAGTCAAAATGAATAATATTAGTGGCTACTACTGAGAATATACGTGCAAAGCTGGAAGTAAGGGCCTCACAAAATTTCATTATATACTTCACAATAACCATAATGACAAAAAACAAATTACTGTACAACAAAGCATTGGAAGGATAAAAAGTTCACAAGATGGTAAAGCAAGAATCCAAAAAACAATTAGAAACTTGCCAGCATAACCTCTCTTGTTTTGATTGAAATGGACAATTTTGAAATTATTACACTGATATATCCTAAGGCCACCAAAGGACAGACATGGACACCCAATGGGTCCTGTCCTCTCAACAAAAAAACTCTCTCTTCCACTCTTTAGAGAGGTACAAAAACATGTATCTGCTTTCTTTTAATTGATTTTAAGCTAAATTATGAGAATGGTTTAGGGTCAACTGATATAAAAGACAAAGGAAAACTTCCAAAAATCGTCCTTGAAATTGACCTTTTGCCTTCTCTATTACAAGCCACTAGTACAACAACCAGCGCGATGCGCAGAAATTTGACAGAATATTAATTTAATAAAATTATAATCTAATATATTATATTAATTTAATAAATATTAGTTGTATTTTATTATTTAATATAGTGTGCAGAAATATAATACAATCAATAAAA
>MU725870.1:109790-128446 GCA_026770625.1 Nicotiana glauca
TATGGAGATATTGAAGAGCCACTCCACGATATTTGTGAAGACATTATATATCTATCATGACTGATGATTTCAAGGTGCAAAATATTCATTCAAGTTAATATGGCTGATTTATTTATCAAATCTCTACCAACGATCTCTTGAAGATGCTGCACAAGATTGGAATGTGAAGGCTCAAGGATGTGAATCAATGCTCTCATCAGGGGGAGTTAATGCGCGTTGCACTCTTTTCCCCTTACAAGATTTTGTCCCACTGGATTTTCCTTGCAAAGTTTTTAACGAGGCAACCAAAATGCGCATTTCTAAACATGTGTACTCTTTTTCCTTTCTAGAATTTTTTTCCCACTGGGTTTTGTTTTAGTTAAGGTTTTAACGAGGCACATTATCTGTTGAATAGACATTCAAGGGGGAGTGTTATAAATAGAATTATATTTATGGTGAATGTCTATATTTAGAGAGATTTTAGGGTTCATTGCTTGGTGGCTAAGTCACCATCTCCTTATAAATATAGGGTTTTATTCTATTGTAATTCATCCAATATCAATAAGAATTCTCTCTATCTAGTTTTCTCTGCAATACTCTTGTTCTTCATTTATTGTTTTATAACAGGTCGGTTTTTTTAATATTAATTTTTATTTGTTTTAATTGAAAAACCGACCAAAGTTGATCAGTTTCTTGAAAAATAAATTTCACGGGACTCAAAAATAGTTTCCCGCCTTTTTGTGCCAAAGAAAACCGACCAAAGTTGGTCGGTTTCGTAAAAAAAATTAAAAAATAAAATATTTAAAAAAACCGACCAACTTTGGTCGGTTTTTGACGAATTTCTAGTAGTGGTATTTTACAATACTCCATGCTCTTCCCTCCGAATTAATGTCTTTTTCAACCAAAAATTACCATGTATAAAGTGTAGACGACCCACCTTTTCACTACTTAATGAATTTTTATTTGTGTGTTATTCTAAAAAAGGAACAGAAAGATATAGTGAAATCAATCCTGGATACTGTGTGTTATTCTAAAAAAGGAACAGAAAAATATAGTGAAATCAATTCTTGATATTTTCCTTGCTTAATAATCAGATCATTCACATTGCCAAATCATACTTTAATTCTTATACAAAATCAAACCTAAACAGATAAGCAATAATCTTATAACGTCCAACATAAAGTGCGAAACGTAAAGCCAAAAGGGAAAGCTTATTATTACTCTAGTAAATTGATCTAATCTTTATCTTAACATCAAGCTGCAGACTAATCTCCCAAAAGATTCACAGATGTATATAAGATGAAAGAAAGATATAACATTTTATATTTTTAGCTTCAATTGTATTAAGCACCTCACTAGCTAATTTGATCTCACAAAAAAATTGACATGAGTTTATTCTTTTTTCATTTTTAAGCGCTTATAATACATATGAAGCAAATTGTTTAAAGAAAAGGATGAACTATGTGGTGTATATCTTATAAATGAACTACATTCTAAAAATAATTTTAATAAGTACGTAATTTTGCAAAGAATAGCTAGTCTAAAATGTCGAAAATTGAAATTTAGGTTTATCTTTTGTGATTATGAAAGCAAAAAAAAAAAAAGTGATTAGCAATACCAACGAAATACATATAATTGTCAGATATTTATGAAAGAAGAATGAGTTGACCATCAAGTTTATGTCCGTAACAAACGACTAAATAAGTTATTCGTTATTTAAAATAACACAAGAAATTGATGAGAAATGAGAAAATGTCAATTAGGTAAAAGTAAAACGGTTCAATAGTCAACACTTCACTTGAATGTCATCAAGGGATAGTTTAGAAATTCAAATACTTTTTTTAATGATTAAAAAGTAGAAGTTAGAGATATTCTAGGCAATATACGTATATTTTTTTAGCAATTAATGAAGAAAGTTTTACTTCGTGTTTCTATAGTGTTTAGTAAGTCATTAAACGTTAAAATATATCTAAATGGCATTAAATATAGAGAACTTTATATTATACAAGGACGACAAGAAACTTATATTGAGTGATATGTGATGACCCGCCATGTCATCATGCCACATAGGCGTCATTTGGTATATATTAATGTCATGTGGAAGCTTACATAAGAAGAAGGCTAGCATTTGTGAGAAGATTCTAGAGAAGTATGGACATTTCCTTAGGAAGAACCTAGATCTTTATGGATTTGCTAGGAAAGTCCTTGGAATCTTCTAGGCTTGTAGAGAATTCTAGAGAAAGCCCTTATCTTGTAAATATCAAGGACTTGTGTAATAATTAATATTTACACACTAGCCCCTAGGAGACTAGTATATAAAGGGGGCCATTCATTTGTAATTCATCAAGCAAAACAATTCAAGTTCTCTCTAATACAAAGCTTCCTTTAACAATTCTCTTGTGTTCTTTCTTCCATTCTCTTAGCGATCTTGAGTGTAGTAAGGCTGACTTGGCATCGCAAGAAAGTGAGCAAGTTGCGCAAGATCGTGAGCGAGTTGTCAAGTGTCGCACGTGTACTTAGTTAATAACTAAGGACGTGACAACGTGGTATCAGAGCGAAGGTTTCAACTAAGGGAATGGCGAACGACGGAGAAATTAATGCTGCCAAAACCCAAGCCAACGTCATCCAGGATGCTGCTGTCAAGAGCGGTCGTGGCAGAAAGAGGAATGCCACCAATAAGAGACAAGATATGCCACCCGAGGTTGTGTCAAACGAAGAGCTTACATGCCAAGAACCATCTACCACTGAGGCGAGTGAGGATAAAGTGGAGGTCCTGTCCGAGGACGTCTCGCTCGGTAAAGAGTGGGTGATGAAGATGAACGCGGGGATGGACGCCGTGGAGATCTTTGGCCAAGCTTGGGGAAGGTGGAAGGCACCCTTAAACTTCTTGAGGGGCACACTCTTGAAGAGATTGAGAGTATCTGAAATGACTTGGAGGGACGTACACAGACCGAGATGGAACTAAGGCAAACTATCACTGCCTTAGAGTGCAGACTCATGGAGGCTTTGAGTAGTATCAATGCTATGAAGGCAAAGATAGATTCACTCGAGGAGCATCTCAATACTGGTGTGACCGAGGCAACCAACAATGTTGTGGTGACGAGAGAGGCCAAGATCGAGGCTCCCAAAGCACCAGTGTTCAAAGGTGTTCGTGATGCACAAGAAATGGAAAACTTCCTTTGGCACTTGGAGAACTACTTCAGGCACGACAAAGTGAGGAACAACGAGGCCAAGATCAATATTGCGGTATTGTACCTCTCTGAGACTGCCATGCTTTGGTGGAGAAGGAAGATGGCCGATGTGGATAAAGGTCTATGTGCTATTAGCACATGGGATCAGTTCAAAGCCGAGTTCAATCGACAATTCTTTCCAAACAATGTCTTGTACGAGGCAAGGCGCAAGCTTAGGGAATTGAAGCAAATAGCATACGTAACTATGTCAAGGAGTTCACTACCCTTATGCTTCAAATCCCAACCTAACAATTGATGACTTGTTGTTCCACTTCATGGACGGGTTGCAAAATTGGGCTAAGCAGGAATTGCAACGCCGACAAGTCACTAATATAGACCAAGCCATAGTGGAGGCCGAATCATTGATGGATTTCAGGCATGACAAGCACGACAAAGCAATGGCAAGGAGTCAAAGGTTAACAATATCAAAGGTGGGGGAGATCATGGCAAAAAGGCAAGGAGATACATCAATAATACTCCAAGACTCAAGATTCCAAAAGGTCGAGTGGTCGTTAGGGCTATGCCGAGAAGAAGGCACAGACCAAGAAGAAAGGATGCTACATATGCGGAGGGCCGCACGACTTCAAGAATTGTCCCGACCTAAAGAGCCTCAGCGCCATAGTCCGTGAACGGAAGGAGCAGCCACAAGGAGAGAGTTCGGGAACCGCACAGTTGGGTATGATCGGATTATGTGGTGCCGTCACAAAGCAAGCTATCTAACCTACCGACAGTGGCAATCAGTATGTGGATCTCACCATCAACAACAAGCCCGCTCGTGCAATGGTGGACACTGGAGCAACTCACAATTTCGTGACTGAGGCTGCCGCAAAGAGACTAGAATTGAAGCTTGCCCCAACCAACTCTCGCGTCAAGACCGTGAATGCTGAGGTACAAAATGCTCGTGGGGTAGCTAATGGAGTAGGTGTCAAATTGGGAGCTTGGAAAGGTATGACAAACTTTACCGTAACTGCTATGGATATCTTTGACATCATACTGGGGCAAGAGTTCTTTAGACATTGTCATACTTTGATCAGTCCCTACCTCCAACTTCTCTTGGTAATGGAGTGAGAAGGAGCTTGCATGGTACCTACAATGACTATGCCACACGGACATATCCGAGCACAAATCTCAGCTATGCAGGTTGTCAAGGGGATCAAGAAGGGGGAGCCAATGTTCTTGGCAACCATTGCAAGTCTAG
Source organism: Nicotiana glauca (assembly GCA_026770625.1). Classification (NCBI taxonomy): domain Eukaryota; kingdom Viridiplantae; phylum Streptophyta; class Magnoliopsida; order Solanales; family Solanaceae; genus Nicotiana; species Nicotiana glauca. The sequence continues at coordinate 114,198 of MU725870.1, forward strand.
AGGAAGACAAAAGTTTTCAAGAGACATTTCCACCTTGCATAGAGAAGTTGCTTGAGGAAAACAAATATGTCATGCCCGAGGAGTTGCCTAAGCACTTGCCGCATAGGCGAGAGGTGGATCACAAGATTGAGTTTGGAGCCAGGGGCTAAGCCACCTCATTTACCCCATATCGTATGGCACCGCCCGAACTAGAGGAGCTCAAGAAATAATTGAAAGAGTTGCTGGATGCTGGTCACATTCGCCCATCAAAGGCACCTTTAGGCGCACCAGTATTGTTCCAGAAGAAGAAGGATGGATTGCTGCGCTTGTGCATAGACTACCGAGCACTTAATAAGGTTACAGTGAAGAATAAGTACCCGATCCCGCTCATTGCTGACTTGTTCGATAGACTTGGGCAAGCCAAGTACTTTACCAAGGTGGATCTTCGAAAGGGCTACTGTGAGCACCTGATTTTTGCCTCACATGAATTACTCCCATAAAAATCAAAACAAAATTGTTTGTTTTATTGTTTGAAGTCTTGCGCAATTTTATGAATTTTCATGATATTTTCTGTCATTGTTTATATTTATCTATGTTTGATTATTATGTATAAATTAATGAAAATGAAAAAATATAAATATATATTTGTTGCATTTGCATTTATTTTGCATTTTTCTTAAAGAAGTAAATTAACTATTCTACAAAAATATACATTTTTAGTGTTTAATGTCTAAAATTGTGTGTTTGGTATTTAATTATTCTTGTGATAATTACTACTTAGAGTTCATTAATTTTTTTAGGATAGTTTGGTCAATGAATAAATTAGGTTTCTATTTTTAATTAGGAAGAAAATTGAAAAGAAAAGAGAATAACAGAGAGAAAATCAGATTGGGCCATTTCAAGTTTAATTCTATCAAAGCCCAATCGGAAAAGTAATGTTACCCTAAAAACCCATCCCATACCCGGTCCAAGCCATCCGTCTCTGAGACCATTGAAACGACGTAGTATAAGGAGAATACTACATCGTTTGGAGATCAACAGATCTCAACTGTCCATTTCCTCGCATCCAACGGCCAAGACCTCGCCCCATCGCCCATATCCGACCCCGACCCGTTTGTATCAGAGACCGATTCGATCTCTATTACAGCTAAACGATGTCGTTCCAATTAAGTGAATGATCTGAGACTTTGATTTCATTTGATCGAATGGCTGAGATTCACTCCCCCCCCCCCTCCAGTATACAACACCCAAACTACACCCAGCCCCCTTAGACCCCCTCACTCGTCTCTCATCATCTCCAGAGACCCCCTGTAACGCCACCGCCAGCCACTGCCAAAAATCGACTCACGGCGGTGGCAAGTCTCCGATGAACACCAAAAATACACCCCAGGTTCCCCTCAGCCTTCTCTCTCCAAATCCAGAAGCCATTTCCTTTGAACATCACTGGAACCTTTCGAATATTGATTCGAAGGGACGAACCCTAGCGCCGCCCTAATATTCTCCGGTGACGGTGCCACCTCCCCTCAACCCCAAAATCACACCCTAGAACCTTCTTCACCCCCTCACCTCTAATCCACCATTAGTATCCATCGAATACCCCTCCAACTCCTCGAATATTGAATCAGAGGTTCAAGCTTTTGGAGCTCAAACTTGAACCGGCACATGATCGTTTTAACTCCAATATTCAATGGCTTTGGAGCCGATTTTTATCGCGAAATAGCATCCCTCTCTTGTTCTTGACAAAGAACAAGAGATTGGCACTATTTTTTGGTTTAAATCGGAGGGGGGTCAGTCTAAAGTTTGAATTTGTTAGGTGAGTTTCTTTCTAAATTTCGATTCATTTCTCTATTTCAGCTTCTCCTTCTTCTTCTTCTTTTCTTTTTCTGTGAACAACTTAGTTAATATGTGAACTAGGTCTTATTTGAATTGTTAATTGTGTGTTTGATTTTAGTTCCTATTTTTTGAATGTTGCTAGTCAATCTTAGAAGTAGTTTTAAAAATTCGAACCTCTTAATTGTCTCTTGTTTTCTGATTTTGGTAAAAATTCTGGACTTGAATTAGGTTTTGAGAATCCTTGATTAAAATTTGAGTGAATAACCCGGACTGAATTTGAATTAGTTATTTGGACCAATTAATATTGGTCAACTGGACCCCAGGTTCTGCCCGAACCATTTGAGATTCAGGGAAGGGTCAGTCCAGGGGTTTGAAAGCCCCTGTTTGATTGACCTTGGGTCAACTTGACCTATGTTTTGGTCTGTTTTCATGAATGTAAATAACAGGGGATTAAAGGGATAATCAAGGTTTATTTAATGAAAGTAATCAAGTAGGGGCTGCCAATAAGTTTAAAGGGTAATCATCAGGCTTAGGGATTAATAATTAATAAGGGCTGCTAACAATGGCTAGGGGCACAATAGATATATTAATTAATAAGCACTAAGTTAGTGGGATTGCAAAAGATAAAAGATAACTAATAGTGGGGAATGCATTTAAGGACTTAAATAAGCTAATTAATTGTCAACTTGGTGCCTAAAATCGGGAGAAAAAAGAGTTTGAGAACTTATAAGAGGGGAGGAGGATTTTGAAAAATTAAGAGATTCTAAAAATCTAAAAGAGAGAATACATAGAGAGAATACTCTGAAAATATCCGACTCAAATTTGCTTAGAATTTGCTTGTTTATGCTCCCGGAATTCCCTGTTAGTCAATTTTTTTTTCCAAAGTTATATTGCTTCTGGGTGAGAATCTGGCTCAAAAAGCTGAATAATTGCTGTTTGTTTGGCTGTTTCCTTCGCTGACTATTGCTGCTGCCTCATCTTAAATTCTCAGCTCATTTTCTTTGTCGTTTACTGCTGTAACCAGGTACACATTGAACCTCAAAATGACATATTGAAATTGGGATTGGAATGCTGATAATACAATGTCTCATGACAGTATAGTTTAGATCATTTGGTTCTGTATTCATTTATGTTTTTTGTTATATGTTTATGTGTTCGTTAGTTTGTTATTAGTGAAACCTTTGCAAAGTGAGTGAGTAATTTAGTCTAGTATGTTTAAAGTCGTGAATTATTGTATTTAATCGTGCTTTGGTATTGCTGGTTTCAATGTTGAGTAGTATATTCAGAAGATAGACGTGTGAGTATTGAGGATGAGTAATTGAATATGTGTATAAGGTTAAATGGGAATCCTTATTTGGATGTCAACTTTATTCAGAGTAGATGTGGCATTTGCTTGGTTTGTAAATGTGTATAACTGATGGATTTCATATATGAGTTTTTATTGATGCTCTTTCGAAAAGAAAAACTACGTCCTTGTACTGTTATTTACAAGCATGCTCTGTTTTGTTTAAATGCTTTAAGTTTTACTCACGCATGTGACACATGTATGACCTTCTATATGAGATTAGAATCAATGTTTTGTTGTGATTAAGCAGGGTGCTAGTTTAGATTGGTACTGACAGTCATATTCTACGTATTTGGACTTGGCTATCTTGAATTGCCTCACATTTTTTGGGCCTTATGTTAAATTGGTCCATTTTTGAAAGCTTGTTGTAAATCCAACACATCAAATCTCAATTATTGAGAGCCTAAAGAGACCTGATGGAGAGTATGTGTTACTGGGCCTATCATATTGTGGCCCAGGTCTTGAACAACTATAAAATAAAATACCACACATATATATAAATTGTTTACAGTCCAAATGTTGGTTTAAAAATATATGGTCATTCAATTAGAACATGTTTAGTGTAATTTAACACGCCCTCACGTTAAACTTAAACCCAAATGCCCTTTAATCAATTTAATATGGTTAAGTTTGTTTAGCTATTTGCTGCCACGCTAATATGAATAGCGCATAAAGTAATAGCAGATGTTCGTGAATCTAAATGAAAGAGATCGTTGGTTTCATTATACAAGAATCACAAATATTTGTAGCATACTTTAGGAGTGACGTAAACTATTATTGTGATTATATACGTTCGCGTAGCATAATTGCAATTTTTTTTTTGAAATTAGAATCGAGGTGTGCCATTAATTGAATTCTCCATGGCCCTCGCAAACTTGAAAGTGCGTAGTTGCTTAGGCACGCTATTTACAAATTACTTCCCTAAATGCGGGTGTGAATTTCATGTGATCCAAATTTAAATCCTAAAACATTGAATAAAATGTGTTTCGGATTGCGGGTGCATTTCATGTGATGTGATCCAAAGACATGTTTTAAACGACGTTTAATCTTCTTTAAAAAAATTAAATAAAAGAGGTTAAAAATTAAAATTTGCACATAGGTTTGAACATGTTTAAAATAAGATAATTAAGCCAAATATAGTAGTTGAGCGACCGTGCTAGAACCACGGAACTCGGGAATGCCTAACACCTTCTCTCGGGTTAACAGAATTCCTTACCCGGATTTATGGTTCGCGACTGTTAAACAGAGTCAAAACCTTTTTCTCGATTTGGGATTCAAATCGGTGACTTGGGACACCATAAATCTCCCAAGTGGTGACTCTGAATCTCTTAATAAATGAATCTCATTTCGATTGTCCTTTAATTGGAAAAAACTCCATTTTATTATATCCCTTTACGGGTGCAGTAGGTAAAAAAGGAGGTGTGACAGCTACTACCAGGTTCGCATTGCTGAAGGGGATGAGCCAAAGACAGCATGTGTGACGAGATATGGAGCCTTTGAGTGATTGGTGATGCCCTTCGTCCTAACCAACGCACCGGCCACATTTTGAACCCTTATGAACACGATTTTGCATCCCTACCTTGATCAGTTCGTGGTAGTCTACCTCGATGACATATTCATCTATAACAACACCTTGGAGGAGCACTTAAGGAAAGTTTTCCAAGTCTTACGGGAGAATGAGCTATACATCAAGAGGGAGAAGTGCGAGTTTGCACAATCAAAGGTGCACTTCTTGGGCCATGTCATTAGCAATGGCGAGCTACGCATGGACGAGGCTAAGGTACGTGCTATCCAGGAGTGGGAGGCACCTACAAAGGTAACGGAGTTGAGATCCTTCCTTGGCCTTGTTAACTACTATCATCGATTCATCAGTGGCTACTCAGCAAAGGCTGCACCATTGACTGAGTTGCTAAAGAAGAACAAACCATGGGTTTGGACGGAGCATTGTCAAAAGGCATTTGAATGCCTTAAGGCAGTTGTAACAGAGGAGCCAGTCTTGGCATTACCTGACTTTGACAAGACATTTGAGGTGCACACAGATGCCTCAGACTTCGCCATTGGGGGTGTCCTAATGCAGGATAAACATCCCATAGCGTTTGAGAGCCGGAAGTTAAATAAGACGGAGCGGCGTTACACGGTGCAAGAGAAAGAAATGACTGCCATTGTGCATTGCCTTCGTACATAGCGACATTATCTGCTCGGGTCGAGGTTCGTGGTCAAGATCGACAATGTAGCTACTAGCTACTTTCAGACGCAGAAGAAGCTCATACCAAAACAAGCTAGGTGGCAGGATTTCTTGGCCAAGTTTGATTATGCGCCGGAGTATAAGCCGAGCATAGGTAACGTTGTAGCCGATGCCTTGAGCTGAAAAGCCGAACTTGCTGCAATCACTTCAGCGAGATGGGATATTCGGGAGGCTATAAAAGAAGGCATGTAGCATGATCCAGCAGCCAAACAGCTTATCGAGTTAGCCAACAAAGGCAAGACGAGACGGTTTTGGATAGAAGATGGCCTACTACTTACCACAGGTCGGCGGGTCTACGTGCCTAAGTTTGGAGACATTAGACGGTGGATCATAACGGAGAGTCATGATACAATGTGGGTTGGTCATCCAGGCCAACGTCGCACCAGGGCCTTGGTTGAGTTAGTATATTATTGGCCACGCATGCAATATGATATAGAATGTTATGTGCAGACTTGTCTCGTATGTCAGCAGGACAAGGTTGAGCAACAACAACCCGGTGGACTTTTGGAGCCACTACCAGTTGCAAAGCGTCCATGGGAGAGCGTGACTATGGACTTTATCACTTGCCTACCAAAGTCCGATGATTATGGTACTATTATAGTAGTCATGGATAGATTTTCCAAATATGCCACCTTCATGCCCCCCTCACCAGGCTGCACAGCCAAGGAAGCCGCCAAGCTATTCTTTAAGAATGTGGTAAAGTATTGGGGCTTACCAAGGCATATAATCAGTGATCGAGACCCCCGCTTTACTGGAAACTTTTGGAGAGAGTTGTTCGACATCCTTGGCACGGAGCTGCACTTTTCTACTAGTTTCCACCCACAGACGGATGAACAAACGGAACGAGTGAATGCCTTACTAGAATGCTACTTGAGGCATTATGTAAGCGCGCATCAGAAAGATTGGGCAAGGCTCCTAGACATCGCCCAATTCTCTTATAACTTGCAGTGGAGTGAGTCCACGAGGCGAACACCATTTGAGCTAGCTACAGGCCAACAACCACAAACTCCACATTCATTACCAGCTGCATTCGAGGGAAAGAGTTTGGGGCTTATCATATGGCCAAAGGATGGGAGGAGCAGCTTGACAATGCTAAGTCCTACTTGGATAAGGCAGCTAAGAAGATGAAGAAGTTTGCGGACTGTAAACGGCGTCCCACGGACTATAGAGTTGGGTACATGGTCATGGTGAAGTTTAACCCAAGATAATTCAAGGCACTACGGGGCATGCATCAGAATTTGATTCGCAAGTATGAGGGGCCATTTAAAATCGTCGCCAAGGTAGGCAAGATCTCATACAAGCTTGACATGCCATCGTATCTTAAGATCTACCCTGTCTTCCATGCCAGCATGCTTAAGCCATATCATGAAGATAAGGATGATCCGAGTAGGGGACAATCAAGTCGAGCACCAATGACTATCACTGCCTCGCATGATCGGGAGATTGACGCTATCATAGATTACCAGGCCAGGCGAAAACAAGGGCAAAAAGCTACCGCTATGTTCCTCGTCCATTGGAAAGGGCAATCACCGGAGGAGGCCACGCGGGAACGATATGAGGACTTGTGGCAATTCAAAGATAAGATCCGAGAGTTTATGCAGCAGCATTGCGCCGCGGTCATTGCAATATTAGGTGGGGGAGAGTGTGATGACCCGCCATATCATCATGCCACATAGGCGCCATTTGGCATATATTAATGCCATGTGGAAGCTTACATAAGAAGAAGGCTAGCATTTGTGAGAAGATTCTAGAGAAGTATGGACATTTCCTTAGGAAGAACCTAGATCTTTATGGATTTGCTAGGAAAGTCCTTGGAATCTTCTAGGCTTGTAAAGAATTCTAGAGAAAGTTCTTATCTTGTAAATATCAAGGACTTATGTAATAATTAATATTTACACACTAGCCCCTAGGAGACTAGTATATAAAGGGGGTCATTCATTTGTAATTTATCAAGCAAAACAATTCAAGTTCTCTCTAATACAAAGCTTCCTTTAACAATTCTCTTGTGTTCTTTCTTCCATTCTCTTAGCGATCTTGAGTGTAGTAATGCTGACTTGGCATTGCAAGAACGTGAGCAAGTTGCGCAAGATCGTGAGCGAGTTGTTAAGTGTCGCACGTGTACTTAGTTAATAACTAAGGACGTGACAGATAGCTAATAAGTAAAAGATTGATGAGCTTTTTGATTAAGAGTCCCTTTCCTAATTGAAGAAATAAACGACCTTGGACTTGCATAATTATCAAAAGCTTAGGCTAATTAGGTCTTGCTAAATTGGAAAATGAAGGAGGACGATGGATTAAGAAGTACTTTGTACAATTTTTTTCAATGGAACCGTAGAGGGGAAAGAGCGAAAAGGCTATGTCTTATCCTCTACTCAAGAAGGGCAGTTTTGTCCACCTTTTTTCTTGTACTGAATATAGAGGCCAGATTTTATCCATTTTCTAAACCTTGGCACTAGCTATAGGGTCAAACTCAAAAGGTAATTCCTCATTTGTTAGACAATAGGATTGGGTTCTCCTGCTCAGGATCATAGCATCTCAACTTTGTTGGGGGAAATTGTGGTTTGGGGGGGGGGGGGTTGGTTAAAAGTTTGCTAGTTACGTAACAGTAAAAGTTTGCTAGTTACGTAACAGTAGCATTGCGAATTGCGATAAGGTGTCCTTGGATAACTAGCAAATATTTCCTCCCTCTGTTCACTTTTACTTGGTATATATATTAAAAATAGATTTTTATTTTTACTTGTCACTTTAATTTACGCATATCAAGAGAAGAAGAAAAATTTTCTGTTATACCCACAGTATTTATTACTCATTTTAAATTATTTTCTCAAATCCAATAAAATATGCATCAATTAATGGGTATCATGATAAATTATGTACTTCATTTATTATTTCTTAAGGGACGTGAAAAGTCAACACGTGTCAAGTAAAAGTAAACGGATGGAGTACATGATCATTAACAGAACTAGGAAACAAAAGGAGAGGTCCTATTCTCGAAGCTGGGCATGCTAGCGAGGTCACATTGACACCAGTTTGAATTGCACCAGCAATATGCATGCTTTCCATCCAACTTGCTTGCCCTTATAACATTGACCTTAACTCAATCGTTTTGTTTCTTCTGAGTATGAACTCGGAGTAACATTTCCTTTGACACGTTTATTTAAAAGAAAAAGCGATATTAGCAGTGTCCGATAAATTCAAGCCCAACTTGGCGAAGATAATTTTCAAAATACCTAATTAAGAAAATGAAACCAAGAAAGGTTAGGTAATTCCTTTCCAAGAATGTGACCTAGTTGTTTATGAAGTAGATCTTTTTTTATATAAATTTTGCCTTATGGTAATGAGTGAAATCTTGAGAGATAAGTATTCAAATCCCAACGGAGACAAAAATAAAACTCTAAGTAATTTCTTCTCATATTCTACCTAAGTCTAAGTGGGTTAAGTTACTTAGTAGTAGATATCTTATAGGTACGCACAAGTTAGCTCGGATACGAATGTCGTTTTAAAAAATATAATCTATATATAATAAAAGGAGAGGCAAAAGCATGTTATTAAGACAAGTGGCATAACCACAAAAAGCCAAGTGGCAATATTAAGACAAAATAAACTAACTTTTTAACAAAAAAACTTCTTAAATTTTGAATTAATTGATTACTTTATTTAAATTAATAAATATAGTTATATTATAATTAGCTATATTTAAAAAACGAAAATATATAAAAAAAAAAAAAAAACTACTCATTCAAATTGGGGAGTAGTTTCACTTTGGAGTTGTAAGTTATCTTAAAATTAAAAGTGACATTATTAAGACAAAATAAACTACCCTTTTAACAAAAAAAACCTTCTTAAATTTTTTAATTAATTGGTTACTTTATTTGAAGTATAAATATAGATATCATATAATTAGCTACATTAAAAATAGAAAAGTATAAATAAATAAAAATAACTACTCAATAAGACGCCAAGTATTGATTTAAAATTATTTTAAATATAAAACGAAATTAAAAAATAAACAATTGCAAATTCAAATTTGGGAGTTGTTTCAAGTTGGAGTTTTATGAGAAAAAACTACTTTTCTAACTAATCTTTTTGAATTAATTAGTTACTCTATTTGACTTAATAAATATAGATATCTTATAATTAGCTATAAAAATGAAAAAAAAATTACACATTCAAATTGGGGAGTAATTTCAAGTTGGAGTTTTAAGAATATATTAAATAAAAAAAACAAATGAAAAAAATATAAAATTAGCCATAATAAAAAATGGAAATATATAAATAAAAGAAATACCCATTCAAATTTAGGAGTAGTTTCAAGTTGGAGATATTTTAAAATAAAAAACAAAAAAAAAGAAAATAAGTTTCAATTCAAATGAAAACTACAAGAAGTCAAGTGCTGTTGTTGAGACAAAATATTTTTCAAATGGCATTTTTCAACCTGGGAGTAGTTTCAAGTTGGAGTTTTAAAATTATTTTAAAATAAAAAAACTAAAACTAAGAAAATAATTAAATTAGCTACAGTAAAAACAAAAATATTAAAAAATAAAACAAAAAAATACTACATACTCAAGTTGGGGAGTAGTTTAGGTTACTCCCTTTCTAACTATAAACCTTTGAATCTTAATTTTAAATGAATTGGTTACTCTATTTAAATTATAAATACATATTTTAAAATTAGCTATAATAAATAAAAAAAAAGGAAAATAAAAAAACTCATTCAAATTGGGGAGTAGTTTCAACTTGGAGTTTTACAAATATTTTAAAATAAAATAAAATAAAATAAATTAGCTATAATAACAAAAAAAATTACTTTATTTAAATTTTTAATAAACTACAAAATTTGAAAACTAATCAAATAAGTATTACAGTAAAAAAGAATGTACGAAAATAGGGAGATAGAGATAATTTCATAATATTTATTTTTTAAATAAATTAAAAAATAAAAGATAAATAGATAACACTCAAGAAAATTATCAATAGTTCTAAGTACTTGCTAATTCAATAATAAAAACAAAAATGATCAAAAATTTTATTTGATTACTATATGATGTGTATCCTTTAATTATGTATAAATTGTGTTATATTTATGCACATTATATTAAATAATAAAATACAACTAATATTTATTAAGTCAATATAATATATTAGATCATAATTTATAAGGTTGATATTTTGTCAAATTATCCACGCATAGCGCGCGTTGTTATACTAGTAAAATATAATAAGAGAGAAAGAAGAAGGAAACTTTTGTAGGTTCCCCACCCTATAAGAAGCAAAGCTACGAAATTGGGCATGGGTAAGTGGTATATGAAGAAACTCGAATGGAAACTCACAGCTCTTCACTACTCCATATATGATAGTATATGTAGCTTTAAAAAGGACCACTAAACCAAGGCGTGCAGAACTGAAGTTCAAACTCACATCTTTTGTGTCTTCTTCTGCTTCAAAAGTTTTGCATAATTGGATCAAATTGCCCATATAGACATCCTCTTCACAATTCAACTTCAACGCTCTAAAGAATATGTCTATAACATCCATTGCTTTTGCTTTTCTTATTTTGGCATTTTTTAGAAAGCAGAAAAGCCCCTTTCTTACTTCTTCTTCATTTCTTTTTTGTTTTGAGCCAAATTGTGCGACTTTGACTTCAGAGCTAAATCTATCCCTCCTAAAAGAGAATATTTTCTGGGATAGTAAGATTTTTGAAAGTGATATAGTGTCTGTCTGCATTACATGGATAAATATATCAATTTCAAAGAAGTCAGAGGTCTGATGTAATGTGAATTTTGATTTTATATCTCTGCGGAAAAAAGTAGAAACAATAATCTTTTTGATTTATAAAAAGATTATGACATATTTATAACATCCATTAGAGAAAAGTCTTTACAGTTTCAAGCTTTCTATCTTATCTTATTTAATTTGATGTATGCACATGGTGCTAGTAATTTTTTTAATTTATAATAGTAGTATCAGGTCCAATTTGTGCTCGTTTATTCTATAGTATCTGTTACTTTCAACCTGTATAGGTATTAGATAACGTTGCCCGTCAATACTTAGGTAGCTGGAGAAATTCACTTATTTATTTTGTCTTTGTTAGAATTGAACTCTATTTTTTCTTTCTAATGGTTTTTACTAAGTTGGTTGAGGTGGTGCAACTAAATTATTATCCTCAAACATGTGCTATTCATTACAATTACACGATGTTGGTTTCAAAGCTAAGCAATGGATTTCCAGAACGGGAGGTTGAAAGCAAAAATGAATGGATGATTAGGAAGACATAGGGGTATACATAGGCCGGGTTGGTTCGGATTTTTCAATTACCAAACCAAAACAATAGTGTCGGATTTTTAAATCTATAAACCAAACCAAACCAACGAAATCGGGTTTTTCAATCTCGGGTTTTTCGGGTTTTTTCGGGTTTTCGGGTTTTTTTCCCCGATAAGTCTTCATAACACAAATATATAACTTGTGCTCCACATACTTCTCTAATCCTACAAGGATACAACTGTATAATGTATTTTTCAAGAAAATAATACAATAATATGAGATGCGCCATAACATTGTACTAAAATATTCAATAACAAAAATATTAAAATCCATAAAGAAAATATTACTAAGTAATAAGCCATNTCAGCAAAGTATACTGGTCTAGCATAATATGCTGAAGTTCATACACAAGTGCACCGAACTCCAGTATATTATGCTGGACCGGTCTCTATTGCAGCAAAACGGTGATTATTTTTCATTGACTTGGTAAATGCTGGCTATTTTTAATAGACCAGTCCGAAAACTGGCTATACCGTGTTATTTTTACTATATAAACACAAATTTATATTATCTAAAGGAACTGAAAAGGCAATGAAAATTATTGAAGAAAGGAAATGAAAAGGCAAGGCATATGGTTTCTATAAAGTCCAACCAAAAGGATACCGTTTACAAGCCACCAACATTATTTCTACTAAATTTTCTTACATGGGAATTTCTTTTATTTATATACTCAACTCTTTGGAAGTACAAGCCTGTTTCCTCAGCTGTGAATGCGAATGAAGGCGATCGTACTATCCCTCCCCGAGTGTCTGTCTGCATGTAAAAACAGTGCAGCATCAGCAGTCACACTTTCCACAGCTTGAAAGGAGCTTTAGCATATCCAGTAGGCTAAGATCAAATTAAAGACCAGACAAGTAGATAGTGCCAACATATTCCATTACTTTAACATGTTGACAACATAAGCTAAACTCAGCAAGAACGGTCCAGAAACACCATGGTGCAGTATTATTTTGCCGTATCAGCAGATCAGATGTGGTTTGTACCTAAAAAAAGATCGATACTCAAGTTTATGACTGACCCGTATCCTATTGCATGATACATAATATTTTTCTTTATTCAGATAATATTATCTCAAATTAATCACCTACTGTAGCTAGATGCAGGTTAGGAATAAGATCTTAACAGTACTGTCATATATCTATATGATAAATAAATAGTTTAAAACTAATTTTAAAATGTCAAAAAATGAATGAATCAATCGACCGTACTTTAATCCCAAATTAGCTTGGTTCGGATCTGTTCTGCTAATAAAAGGATGTTACATCAAGATAATAATCAGTAGCTTTAGATTGTTAAATTTAATTGTTCTCCTAAAGTCCTCCAATTAGGGAAAGTGATAAACTAAATCATGACAGACAAAAAAGTAGGTTAACTAATATGGAAGGATCAACAATCTCACAGTTATATGAAGTAACATAACTGTTATAAACCAAAGAAGTTCTATGTTTTCATATCTGAAAGAGAAGATTACAAGGCTTATTTATAATACTAATTCAATTAATCTATTAGTTGCTATACATCTAATACACCTACTATATGAGTTGTATACATATGCTAACTAGGTTGTAATACATGTGTATACATGTGCTAACATGTTGTTGGAACAGCCTGTATCTCAACACTCCCCCTCAAGTTGGAGCATATATATTGATCATGCCCAACTTGTTACAGATATATTCAACTCGAGCTCCATTCAAAGCTTTTGTGAAAATGTCTCCCAATTGATCTCCAGTTCTGACATGACCTGTAGAGATGAGCTTTTGTTGAATCTTTTCACGAACGAAGTGACAATCTATTTCAATGTGCTTAGTCCTTTCGTGAAATACAGGATTAGAGGAAATATGAAGAGCAGCTTAATTATCACACCACAACTTTGCTGGCAATGTAGTTTGGAAGCCAACTTCACTTAATAGTTAATGTACCCATACAACCTCACACACAAATTGTGTCATAGCTCTGTATTCTGCTTCCGCACTAGATCGAGATACGACATTTTGTTTCTTACTCTTCCACGAAATCAAGTTTCCACCAACAAAAATGCAATACCTGTCGTGGATCTCCTATCGGCTTTTGACCCTGCCCAATCTGCATCTGTGAGACACTCAATGTTAGTGTGTTCATTATTCTTATATACTAGACCCCATCCTGGAGTTCCCTTTAGATAACAAAGAATCTGCTCCAGAGCCGCCCAATGCTTGACTGTTGGGGAAAACATAAACTGACTCACAATGCTGGCAGAGTATGCGATATCAGGACCAGTTGTTGTAAGATAGTTCAGTTTCCCAACCAATCTCCTATACTTCTCTGGATCTTCGAATAACTCACCATCTTCTTTCACAAGTTGTGTATTAGGAACCATTGGCATACTGCATGGTTTAGATCCCAACTTTCCAGTTTCAGCTAACAAGTCAAGAGTATATTTCCTTTGGGACAAGAAGATGCCTTTCTTGCTCCGTGTAACTTCAACTCCCAAAAAATACTTTAGTTGCCCTAAATCTTTCGTCTGAAATTGAGTGTGAAGGAAAG
>MU725870.1:130771-178177 GCA_026770625.1 Nicotiana glauca
ATTTAGGTCTCGACTGTCGCTACTCCGATTGCGATTACTATGACTCCTATTCTTTTGGCCGCGGCTAAGCAGAGCACCACTATCGATCGTGGCTGTCGGACCTGGATGAGACTTTTCAGTACGCAACACTCTCGTAAAGGCCTCTTTCAAGGAAGAGATAGCAGTCCCAGATAAAATCTGCGATTTGGCCTCTTTAAATTCGGGAGAAAGACCAGAAAGGAAACTCATGACCGCCAGTTGTTCACGCTGAGCCTATTGTACCTTCACATCTGGACTAAACGGCAGTATAACATTAAGCTCATCATACACCTTCTTAAACTCTGAGAAGTAAGTGGTGAGAGAGCGATCTTACATGGATGGATGGTAAAATGCCTGGCACACATCATACATGCGAGACAAGTTTCCTTTGCCAGAGTACAAAAAATCTAAATAATCCATTAGATCATTCACATAATCACAATGAGAAACCAGATCATTTACCTCACTGTGCATCGGATTCTTGATTTGGAGAAACAATTTTGCATCCTCCTTTAACCAGACTGATTTAGTCTCATCCTTGGGTGGATCATCAATCAAGTGGTTCTCTTTGTCGATGCTCCGCAAATAGAGACGGATCGTCTTACTCCAATCCATGTAATTGGAGCCCATGAACTTATTCTCCGTAATTTTGGACATAACCGGAATGACATCAACGGTAGGTTTTTCGTTTCAGGCATCTTGCACCAGAATAATAGCAGAATCGAATAGTCAAGAAGCGGTGGTCGGAACAGTGAACAGTGAACAGTGATCTTGGAAAATGAAAGTTGTCAGAAAAAAATTCTGATAGTACCACTTTGGTCGGAACACTGAGTAGAAAAATCTGTAAAGAAGCGGCCGGGGCAAAAAGTGACTGGAAGCTGGTTCACGCGCTGGCGCGTGGGGTAAGGGGGCACGTGGGTGGCTTCTGGCGGCGCGTGAGAGGGTTTCCGATAGTGAAATTTTCAGGGAAGGTGCGCCTGACGATGGGTGTTTCAATGGTGTAGGAAGTGAAAGAAAAAAAACTGCCCGGAAATAGTGAAATAGAACCAAAGTAGCGAGAGACTGTTCTGAACAAAAATAATTCGAACGGGAAAAAAAGAATTCCCAGCAACAAACTGATGAAAAACTTCAATTCTCTGATACCATGTTATAAACCAAAGAAGTTCTATGTTTTCATTTCTGAAAGAGAAGATTACAAGGCTTATTTATAATACTAATTCACCTAATCTATTAGTTGCTAATCACCTACTATATGAGTTGTATACATATGTTAGCTAGGTTGTAATACATGTGTATATATGTGCTAACATGCTGTTGGAACAGCCTGTATCTCAACAATAACAACCAAAAAGAAAATGGGCATGGTTTTTAGTTTCATTATTTGTCCTATCCAGCTTTATGCAGAGGTTGTGTTAGAAACTGTATTTCTTGAAGATAAGATTTGTTGGGGGAGTACAAAAACAGAGAAAGAAAGGCCAACCCTCGGGCTCAACTTGGTAAGGCTTGTCGTGGCTGTAGTCTTAGCAACTTTTCCTAGAGGATAAGTTTAACAACATAATAAAGGCAAAATACATAATCTACCCATCAAACTTAGGACCAAATCCCTCTTACACACCTGTTGAACACGGGTTTTATTTTACACACCAAACCTTTCAAAAGCGTGTCAAAAACACACCTTTTTGATTACGTGTCACTCGCGTGTTTTTCACACATAAGAGGCGAGTGAACGATCAAAATTTTGTGTCTAAAGGCATTTTGACAGCCCTGTCCAGCCTTTTCATTTTTTCAAATCCTTTTCTTTATTTTTTAGAATAAAAAATCCACTATTCTTTTCCATCTTCTTCCATTATTGCTGCATTTCTTCTTATGCCACCATACATACCACCAAATATATTTGCCAAGATTTAGAGGAGGACAAAAAAAACCAGAGATTCAACATCGTCGAAGTAATGTAACAGCCATATCCAACTGGGTTTTTTAAAATCATTTAAGTGTGCTAGATTTAAAAGTTTATCACAGGTTGTGTGAAAGATGGGTGGAAAATTCAAAAAACACCATTGTTGAGCTATTGAAAAAGCTTGAAAATTCAACTGGATCTTGTTAATTTTGGATTTTTGAATTGAACTTGTAACTCGATTTTGATTGACTAGTTAAAGTTACTTGGCAATCTCTTCCAATTTGTGATAGAATGTTGAAAATCCAATTAAGATGCTACTTGATAATTTCTTCCTGTTTGTGACTCGATCCAAAAGGAATAGTAATTACAAAAGTTTTAAAAGTTCTTTAAGTTATTGTTTTTTTTTTTGGGTCTTGCTAGAAATTTTTCTCAAGAACAATGATAATGGAAGACAAGGTGGGAAAGATGAAGAAGGGGGTATATATGTAATTTTAAGTGTGTTTTTATTTTTTTTAAATTAATGACACATGTCACGAGCATATTGGTGCGTGATACACATACATTTTATGAAACTGGTCCAGCATGAAAGTGGTGTGTAATTGACACACTTTTGAAAGGTTTGGTGTGTAAAATAAAACCCGTGTTCAACAGGTGTGTAAGAGGGATTTGGTCCTAAGTTTGATGGGTAGATTATGTATTTTGCCTTTAATATATTAGCCCAAGATGTTTAGTCACAAAGTACACATTAACTGAAATGAGTAAAATATGAATGTACCTCAAATAATAGACTTCTATTTGTACGAAGAAGCAGCTCTGTAAGATGAACAGTAGGCCAGCTCTTTCAGTAGGGACACAACATCAGCTGATGAACCAAGAAGGTATCTGGAAGTAGAGCACTTTCTACCAACTGCACAAGAGAAGTAGTTATCAGCCTTGAGGTCAAGAACCGATGACCCTTCATGAACTGTCATTCTATCACGCATCATGGACCACCAATTTCCATTTTCATTACTGCCAGCTTTCTTGTCTAAGGTTGAAGCTTGCTGGGAAACTTTGTAACTAACTGCCCGATGCCCACTTTTACCAGCTGAATGATTTGAAGTATTTCTATTGAGATGGTTAGCTATCTTGTTTCTTGTAGTTGCTGCTTGTCCAAGAGGAAGCTCTGGCTCAAAAAATGAATAAATATCTTCATCCTGAAAGACAACAGTTTATTGCAAGCTAAGTGCTCATTGAAAAGAAATACACAAGGAAGAAAACAAGAATTACGAGTTGTACCTAAATGAATGAGTGATACATAACAATTTTTCATGAGCAATATTCAAAGATGGATGTAAATGAAGCTACTAGCAGTGAGGTTCTGTGAAGCTCTTGACAAAGCTGCTGGGGAGAGCGGGTGGGAATAGAGGGTCTTTCAAGCTTCTCGTCAATGAGCAGTTGAAAAAACACAAACCAAAAGTCGCCTAGAGTCCCTGGGAGAGGAACATCCAGGAGTATAGGAGCAATGTTATTAAAAGCCATCTCATTGTCTCTTGAATCGATGAAGCGATGTGAAGCAAGAGGTTATCGCTTCATGGGTGAAGCCATAGGCTTCATAGAAGTTTGTGCTTCAAACAATGACGCACAAATAGATTCCAACGAAAAGCAGACGGTTGTTTGAATCTCAATTGCAGGGAATGGGATTAATATCAGCACTTCTTTTATCACGGTAGTGAGGACGCCAACTTGAGCGCACCTCGACTATTCCACCAGAACCAGGTGCCTGCTACCTCCCACTAGCATTGATACCAGGCAACTCTCATATCGGCATTATTGTACATTGGATATTGAATTAATTGCAATTTGAATTATAGTCGTTAATCAATATATGTTTAGTATATTTTAATGTCATAAATTGTGCACTTCAAAGAAGCGTGCACTTCACTTCTAAAGGACCACAACAGGGTCGGAAAAAATCCGCAGACATTAGAGGGGTCCGGAGAGAAGTCTTTGGGGTTTATATGCTATCTTGCTCGAACTCGGGTGCGGGTATTCGATACAAGTTAGGATCTATGGGTCGGATTCTTCAACACATAAATTTAGGACTCGAGGGTATGGATCCAAGTGCGAATACGGGTGCTAGGATATGTCAAATAAATGTATTTTACAAAATATAAAGTATATATCTCGATTAATTAAACTTATTGAACTAAATTAATAAACTCAATTCTTTATATACACTTAACATTCTATTCATAAGATATCTCGCGTAATAGCAAAGCATTCTCTTACTATATATAACTACCATTTCTTCTCATGGAAGACTGAGTAGATATACCTAGAGGTAAGGCAATGGAAAAAGTCAAAGAGGCATAGTGTGCACTAAATATCAGCAAGGACTCAACAATCTTTGTTAATTTGCTCGAAGGTGGAAAAATAGGTAATTGATTAGTGTATTAGAAAAAGCTGAAGGATCAACAAACCTTAGAAGGCTCTACAGGGTGGTTCTGTTGTGTTGATCGCAACGCAGAAGTGCTTAGGATCCAACTCATACCTAGTATGGAGTTTTACGCCATCTATTGTTTCTCTCAAGGTGACAAAGTGAAAGAAATGTATCCTGAAAGTTGACAGATGTCATAAAGATTCTCAGTGACCCTTTCGAAGTCAAAGTACACTAGGACATTGAGCGGACAGAATTGAGATTATGGAATCTGAAAGTAGAGAAGATAGATGACTTAAAAGTTAAAACACATAGGCTTGACATGAAGAAAATTGTTTTTTCAAATGGAAGTATCAGGTTCCCAGATGCAGAATTTCCCTTGATAGAGCTAATGAATGCAAAGCCAGAGCTAGGGAAGGTTATTGAGGAGCTAAGGGAAGAGGGAAGAACTTTGTGCCTGATTTTATTAGAGAGATCTCCATCTTTGAAACCTCAGATTTGAGGATTCTACATTGGCCTTGGTCAGTTTGCACACACCTCGACTATTCCATCGGGTACCTGCTACCTCCAACTAGCACGGGTACGGGGTAACACTGCCCACCAACGCTTAGGCAGATGAGAAAAAATCATGTAGGTACATTTTCCTCTGGTGGGATTTGAACCAGACAACTCATGTTTCTTCCTCTTCTGCTGCATCAATCAGTAACAGTATTTCCATTTTGGAGCCTGGCTTTGACAATATGCTTAAGATTTAGCTACACCTTCATTTCTATTCCTTAACTGTTTTGGATAATCCATCAAGGTACTACTTGAGAGAAGACTGATTTCATATCTAAGAATTCCACAACTGACAAACATCCGGAAACTGTGATAGTTGAAAATGTGAAATATGCGAGGAAAGATTTCCGAGTTATTTGAACAAGTTTTTGAGACGTGGCTTCAGAATTTCCTGCAAGCTTGGATGCTCAAGCCTCAAGGGGACCTCATGAAACTTTTGGGAAACGATAAGCCTTTTGACCAGGCTTTGCTAAGCAGGACTGGGTTTCCTCTACAAAACAACTTGAATAACCAAACTAGTACTCAGTGCATTCCATTTTGTGCGACCTGTCCTGACGTTTGAGGAATTTAAGAGAAATATTTAAATGAGTTACTACAATGGAGTTCAGTAGATATATGTCAAATACTAAATGGATGACGTGAGAAGGTATCAAGATGTTGCATCAAATAGAAAGTAAGACTGAAGTAGAATCACCAAAAAAAAAAAAACAGCAAACAGCATTACTGTGGTGGACAGCGGACACCACCATTTAAGAGGTTGTATATTTGTTCGATGAGCTAAAATAGAAAGCAGGTAAAACAAGATAAGATCAAGCAATAATTAAATTCAAAAACTACCACAAGGTCCAGGTAGCTGTATAGAACTAAAGAAAACAAATAAGCATGTTCAATTATTTGCGCCCTCAAAAAGATAAACTATTGACAAAACCACAGGAAGAAAGCACATTTATGTAAGAACATCCTCGTAAGATGCAATCTGCCACAAAAACCATGCCAAGTTATATGACGCGCAAAGTTTTTAGGTCAAAATGGAGTTCCTCCACTGCAATTTAAAAGCTTAAGTGTTCAGACTGGTCAAGTATATATGCTGTTAGCCGTAACTTTCATCCAAATAGAGCATTTAACAGTTAATTCAGCACTTTTTTTCTTGAAATGGTAATATATTTGTATTGAATAAGTAAATGGTTACACTAAAGGTGTAACCTTCTGATAGTTACAATGGGGTAGCCAGAAGAGAGACCTAAAATTCTATTAGACTCACAGTTGGTCTAAAACATCAAAAATTAACTCATTCTCTTGTAGACATTCCAGTTTACACCAAAAATAAAAGAGCATTAGACAACTCATCTTTAGTTTTTAAATTGAGCTATGATTGTCCTCGAAGAATCTCTGATTCCTTTCTTTCCATACTGTCCACATATGCAAGTCGGGACAATCTTCCATCTATCCTTCTGACTGGATTGTTCCCCATCTCTTTTCCAACTGGTTAGGACTTCCTTGATTCTCCTTGGCATCACCCATCGGATCCCCCTCGGTTGATGAAAATCTTCCTAAGTTGGTCAGTGACACTACAGTGCAAAAAAAAGATGGTTGACCGTCTCCTCCTGAGCTTCACATAGGTGGCATCTGGACCCCAGCTGATAACCTCTCTTAGTGAGATTATCTTGTGGCAGTACTGCTTCTCTTGCTAATAACCAAGTAAAACATGCAACTTTGTAGGGAGTTCTTACTTTCCAGATCATCTTCCATGGCCACCAATCATTCTGGATGTTAGACTGGTTAAATATCTTATAGACAGATTTTACAGAGTACTTGCCCTCTTTTCCTCCTTGCCAGATTTAGATGTCCCTTTGAACTGTTCTAAAGTGTTATAAAATTCTGTCACCCTTTGAATTTCCCAATCATTCAGGAGCCTTTTGAAAGGTGAGGTTCCACTCTTGGTCTGTCCATAACTCTCCCACATGTGAAGCTTGTTGTTGATTGAGGTTGTAGATGTCTGGGAATAGCTGGTTCGGGGTTCTTTGTCCTAACCATTTGTCTTTCCAGAAAGAAATCTTCATTCCATTGCCTACTTTGAACCTAGACTTATTGCAGAATTTTGGCCATTGATTTCTGATAGATCTCCATAGTCTAACCCCATAGGAATTGTTCACAGTTTTGGTTGACCAGCTGCCTTCCTTTTCAATCCTTACTTAAATCACATTCTTCCACAAGATTTGTTCTGTTGTGGCAAACCTCCATAGCCACTTCATCATCAGGCTCTGGTTTTGGATCTTCAGATTCCTAATCCCCATACCCCCTTCTTTTTTGCTTGTTGTGAGAGTATCCCATCTGACTACGTGAATCTTGCTCTTTTCACTGGCTCCTTGCCATAGGAAGTTTCTTCTCAATGTATCAAGTCTTTTTGCTACGCTTGCAGGCATAGAGACAAAGGACATCATATAAGTTGGCATAGCATCCAGAGCAGTGTTGACTAGTGTAAGTCTCCCTCCCAGTGATAAATACTGGCTTTTCCAGCTGACTAACTTCTTTTCACACTTCTCAATTATACCATTCCAAATTCCTTTAGACTTGCTTTCTGCCCTAGTGGCATTCCCAGGTAAACTGTTGGTAAAGCTCCTACTTTCCCTCCCAGAATATCCACCAAGCTATGAATCTCCATTACTACATTAACCGGATAGACAAAGCTCTTGTTCCAGTTAATATGTAATCCAGAAACAACTTCAAAAAGGATGAATATCACTCTCAAAAATAGCACCTGATCTCAATCAGCATCATAGAACACTAAAGTGTCATCTGCAATATATGGGACACTTCCGTAGAATCTGGAATTCTTGGGTTCACCCTGAAGCCCTTAATCCAACTGTTGGCTTTGGCAGATTTAAGCAGACTGTTTAAACCTTCCATAGCCAAAATGAATAAGAGGGGGGATATAGGGTCCCCCTGCCTCAAACCTCTCAATGAAGAAAAAAATCCAACAGGTGATCCATTTATCAAAACTGAGAATTTGACAGAGCTTATGCAAGCCTTGATCCATCTGACCCATCTCTCATCAAAGCCCATCTTCAGCAGGACTCCCAGCAGAAACTCCCAATTCAAATGGTCATTAGCCTTTCCTATATCCAGCTTGCACAATATTCCTGGTTCTTTGTTCTTCATTCTGACATCAACACACTCATTTGCAATCAATACAGCATCCATGATTTGCCTTCCTTTGATAAAGGCCATCTGTTGAGTGTCCACCAATTTTCCAATACTTTTTTGAGTCTTTCTGCCAGTATCTTTAATATAATTTTATACAAGCTCCCTATCAAGCTAATAGGTCTGAAATCTTTCAATTCTTTGGCTCCTACTTTCTTTGGAATCAGAGCCACCAAAGTTGCATTAAAGCTCTTTTCAAAAGTCCCATTTTCATGAAAGTGTTGGACTACTGCAATCACATCTAGGCCTATCACATCCCAGCATTGGATGTAGAATGCCATGGTATAGCCATCTGGACCTGAGGCTTTGTCCCCTGCACATGCTTTAACACTCTCCCATACTTCTTGTGGTTCAATTGAGCTTAGTAGCATCTGGTTCTCTTCTGTGTTGATGGTGGACAGTCCCTTAGATTGCACTGTGGTCTCCACTCCTCAGTCTCTGTATATAGTTGTTGGTAGTAGGCTAGTATCTCTCTTTTAATATCTGCAGGGTTCTCCACAGTTTCCATTCACTAGTAACTTGTCAATGTTGTTATATGTCTTGTGTAATTAGCAGTTCTGTGAAAGAACTTGGTGTTTCTATCCCCTTCCTTCAACCAAACAGCTCTAGATCTTTGTCTCCATGCTATCTCTTCCGTCCTAGCATTTTCCTCAAATTCTATCAATAAGGTGGCTTTTTTAAGTTTTTCTTCTTCATTTAGAGACCTCAAATCTTGTGTCTCTTCCAGTTCAGCTAATTGGCCCAGCACTTCCCGTCTCTGCATCTTCAAATTGCCTTGAGTTATTTTGCTCCACTCTTTGAGTTTCCCCTTTTAACTTTTTCATTAAATCCTTCTGTCAACAACTACCAGTTTTCAAACTTGAAATAGGACTTGACTGGTTCCCAATTCCCGCTTTGGAGTAACAGGGGAGAGTGGTCTAATGTAACTCTATGAAGGATTGACTGGTTAATTCTGCTGAACCCTACATCCCATTCTTCTGATACTAGGAATCTATCCAGTCTAGCTGCAATATTGTCGTCAACCCCTTTCTTCCATGTGAACCTCCCACCCAATAGCTGTAGGTCGACTAATTCCATATTATTGATGAATTCTGAAAATTCTAGCATTGACCTGGTGAATCTGTTGCAGTTCTTCTCTGATGTATATCTTACTGTATTGAAATCCCCGCATACCACCCAAGGCCTATTGAACAGACAGCACCTACCTCCCACCAAACTTCTTCTCTTTCCCTTCTATCATTAGGAGCATAAATGCTAGACAGATGCCAAATGTACTCTTGTGATTTTCCACTGAACTTGATTGTTATGGAAAAAAAACCCCACACTACTGACCTCCCCTTCCGATACCCTGCTATCCCACATAATGAGAATTCCACCTCTAGTGCCACTAGCTTCTAATTGAGCAAACTTTACCCACTTATTAGCCCGTAAGTCTCTAACAATCTCTCTTATTTCCCCATCTATTTTGGATTCTTGAAAACAGTAGATATCTGCCTTCCAATTTTCAATAATATTTTTTATCAACTCCCTCTTTCTATGTCTATTAAGTCCCCTGACATTCCAAGAAATAATTTTGATCATCATTTATTATCTAGAGCTATATACCCCTCCCCCCCCCCCAACCCGCTTCTTGTGCCATTACTTTTTGAAGTTGATCCCTATGTCTAAATTCCTAACTTCTTCGCTTTTCTTCTTCCTAGGAGTGACTGCCTCCACAATTGAGGTATTGGACTCCATGGCATGTCTTCTTTTGACGTCAATCTTCATAAACAATTGGAATGCTTCGTTCTCACACCCTTTGAACTCCACCCCGAAATCCTTGCTTAATCTGATGATAGTTTGATGTACCCAGATTGGTGCATCAAATTCACAATCATCGTCTTCTTCAGTTGTAACAGAACTTAATGGGATAACTTCTTCTATGGACCATTCCCCCAGAATATTTCCTTCCCCCATTTGCATGCACATATTTCCTTGAGGGTCTGCTTCTTGTGGCTCCGTTACCTTAATAATCTCCATGGCCGATGTAGTGATTGACTTTGTTGAATGAGCTGTATCTTCAGAGTCTTTGTGAGATTCTAAAGATTCACTGCGTATTCTGTTTCTGTCTTCGACCGACTCCATCGCCTCTATGTTTCTTTTGTTATGATTGCTTGGATCTCTACTTGAAATGGGTCACTTAATAACTCTTTATGGGTAGATTGGGCTGATTGGATTGGGTCATTACAACATAAGCTGAAGGATTGATTAATTTGCTTGGGCCCAATTTAAGCTTTGGGTTCTCCTTTTGTGACTTTTGTGACTTATCCCATTAGGCACGTGAGGCTGGCACATGTGCCCTACTTTTAAAAACCTCCCTTCCCATCATAGAACCCACGTGCCTACCCTCATCAGCCGCTGACTTTTCACTCTTCTCAAAGTGGATCCCCTTAGAAACCAAAGGGTAATGACCTTTTCCATTACCCACCAGTTTTCTGCCACTCTCTTCTTCCTCCCTCTATTGCACTGCCATCACTGTCGCCGGAAGTTCGCACCAGATCGGGATTTTATACAAGAACCCGTCACTTTTCAATGCTAACTCTCTAGGAACCTCACTTTCATCCCCCTTACTTTGATCCTTGCCCAACGAAGATGGGTTTTTTAGCACAGTCTCTTCCTCTGTTTCAATCCAACCCCCACACTGCTCTCCTATAGCTTTAAATACTTTTTCAGACCATAAGTTTGCCGGAAGCCCTAGAAGTCTAATCCACACCCAATCCCTCTTTACCTCCTCCGACCAGCATCCAGTGGTAGGACTCCACCAGGCTAGCTAACTTTTGATTTCTTCCGGCGTCATTCTCCATTGAGAACATGCTCGCTTCCTTTCTCGAAGGGAATTCAAACAGGAATTGTGAATCGTTCATCTCATAGACGCTGATATTGATAGCCGACTTCCAGTTGCTGCATGCCCACCTTCTAATGTCGTTCAATGTTGGTGCTTCCTTTGTGGGAATCATAGCTTTGCCTACAATACATTTGTTCAAAACATCTTTTTCCGTTAAATCTGTTCCACCTGGGATTGAGATCTTGGACTTGATGACTTTGATTGGAGATGATTTCGTTCCTTCTGATTGCCATCTGTTGGTTCTGATTGCTTCCTTAAACGATGACTCCAAAGGAGGGTTGACTACCATCTGTAACTTCTTCCCTTTGTAAGAGTCATTTATGAGTTTAATGATTTTCTCAGCTATATCTCCCCACCTAGCATTTAATGCTATTTCTGGTGTAATAATAACAGACCTATTATCCCCTTGTACCGCAATGAAACTGATGTATCTGCCATATTCGTTGTATTTAAGATTGCAATAATACTCTGTATAATGGTCTTTCAACGACCATCTCCTTATTGCCTTTTTATGTTCCTTTGATGCCACATTAAACAACTCTGTTACCCATTTCATAACTTTGACACTGACTGTAACTGACCTCATTAATTTCCTACTGCGTTCTACCCATTCGAACCAGACCTCTGAGCTAGTTATATTCTTAGTGATATCGAATGATTTGAAGCCCGCATTGTAGTATATCCTGTCATTATCCATGGACTAAAGTCTGAAACTATGGGAAGGAAAGAATGGGTTTGAGGAAGGTTTGTAAGTATACTGGTTTAGAAGAAAGAAGAGAAAGTTTGGTACTAATCACAGTGGGTGATTACTGATTTAGAAGAGAGAAGAGTTAGATTCCGGTGGAAATTACGCCGGAAAAGATGTTCTGCAATCCTAGGAAGTAGGAAAGAGAAAATTCTTGGGAAGAGTGCCTGAGAGCATTTTTTCCTTTGGATGATATCATTTTTTTCATTTTCTTTTTCTATCGACAGTATTCGTTAATTCAGCATTTTGTCAACCATAACATAAAAAAGATTGCACACCTTTGGCAGAAAGTGCCCTATGCATAAAACATAATCTATTGGTGCCTTCACATCATTGTTATGCACTATTTCTCCCAAAATTCGATCAATTGCTGCCCCCTGTACAAGAATAAGCTGCATAAGAAAATAATCAATTTAACACAAAATGAACATTCTAGGAATGACAGCACAGACCTTAGTAACACCAACTGCTCGAACCTCAACGGATCGACTACCCTGGACTACATCTACAGAAGCATTTGAAATTGGGCCTGTCCACAAATGTTGCAAGAGATCTTTTGATTGAAGTCTTCCAAACTCGATATCTGCATGCTCAGAACCCAATAACAGATCCAAAACCACAAATAAACATAAGGGTATTTATTTGATTAAAGATGGACCTAAATTGGGCATAGATTAATGACCTGTATATTTATAGTTCCAAACAAGTGAGGTCTCACGAAGCTCAAAATGAGAACGAGGGGTCCTCTCAGTGAAATACTCAAATACATGCTGAAACAAATGAAGATAGACTATGATTTCAAAAACATCACAAATTTGAGACAATTCAAGTTCAAAATACAGTGTTTCACCTTCACGCTGTCAACCCAATCCATATTTAGATTTTCAGGCATCGTAGTCATCCAATTCCCCTCTGTTTGTCGCAAAAACATTCCATGTTCAGCAGCCAACCACATCCTATATTCTCCAAAATTCTGTAGAAGAAGTCAGTCAACAAATATAAATGCTGATAGAAAGACGCTAACTTATGAAAGTAGGACACCTCATCAAGAACATTCCGGTCACTTCCACTGAGGACAACTACTGTCGTTTTTGGATCATTACAGAGCTTTCTTAAAGGTTCTTTTAAATCTGGATGCAACTTAAGCTCCATTTCTTTTAGTTGATCAATCCTTCTTCCCTGGGCGTCCACTGGCTCTGTTAATGTGGCATTGAAACCCTGAATTACAGAGAATGACTGTCAAAAACAAGTACTCCGTATTTGGGGAATTGCAAAGTAGCTTATCCCTTGTCTTCGTCATTTATATGTTCAAAATTTTTGGAACTATAATGAGAAGGAGCATTCAAAACACATAGTAAATGAGACAAATAGCTTAGCATAAGCAAAAATACACAGTAAATTGGACATTTAGTTTGACTAATTCTCTACGATACAGTCCCTCTCCACTTCCAACAGGCCCAATAGACTATCTATAAACAAATGCAGTTGGTAAAAGCAGCTCCATCCAGTTAGGTCCTGGGTTCGAGTCACGCTAGAGGGGAAGTGTGGAAACACTATAGATCCTCCTAATTGGGGAGGGGTTTAAAAAAAAAGAAAAAAAATATGGAAATGGAATAGAAGAGAATAAGTGGAGCAGTGAAGGAAAAATAACTATTTTACCAATTAATATCATGACTAAAGCTAGATAGAACTTTTTGTTCTCATTTAGGCAAGTGCCAAGGAAGCTTTTCTTGGAAGCGAAAATGTGACTTTGAGAAAACGGCAACATCAGAACTACCTTGTCCTGGGTTAATAATATAAGTAGGTGAGACATCGTAACAGAGAAAAAAAAATATATAAGTATCCTAGTGGAGAAACTCTTTATATGTGCATAACCTTATACAACAGCATCCTAAGTTGCTCGGACACGGGTGCGGGTGTCCGACACTGGTGCGGATCTAGAGGTCGGCTCCTTCAAGATGTATATTCTAAGATTCAGGGATACGGATCCTAGTATGGATGCGGGTCGGGGATCCGGCTAAAAGTAATTCAAAAAAATAAAAATATAAAAATATCTTTAAATTATGAGAAATATGTGGAATACTTACATATAGCTAGTAAAGTGTGGAATTCTTTTTTATTCTCAAGTTGTAGATAAGTAAAGGATTGATTTCCTAGATAAGGTATGTTATTTTTTTCAAATTTACCCTAATTTTGGTTTTGATTTCGGGAATCAAATTGTATCTCGTCTCGAATTTTCTCGTCCATCGTGGTCAAAGTACCCCAAATTGTTTGACCGGATCGGATATGGATCCAATACCCACACTCATACTAGTGTCGTGTCGATACGGGTGCTGCACCTAAACTGCCATGTCGGAGCAACTTAGACAGCATCACATGTACCCTACGAGGATAGTTTCTTAAGAGACATCATCCCTTTGATATTACAAACATTTTTTCGACAAATAAGAGCATAAGTTTATCATGAGACATATTTTGATAAAAGTCTGTTCAGCGCTTTATGTTCAAATATGTCTCAGGCAGTTATGAGCAACAACAGACTCCAGTCCCAGTATTGATTGGGATCCTATAGTAGTAAGGTGAGGTTAAGTAAACATGTGCAGCAGTGATGAAGAAATGACAGGATATAGAGACAGCAGTATCTGGTCAAAACAGCTATAAGTTCAGTCTTTCCATATCCTTTATCAAATTTATGAACCAAAAGTCAAATAAATGGTTTGAGAAGGCAAATGAAATAACATCCTGAGCAAAGCAAGCCCTAGAAATTCGTATTGACACCAAGTACTAAGACCACAATAATATACATAAAAATTATAATCAAAGGTTGGAATTAGGGTTTTACAAAAAAAAAACATATAATATTTTTGCATTATGGTGAAAGGAAAAAGGACTACCAATATAAGCAATCGATTATTTGATCGCAAGTAGCGTTCGATAGCCAATTTGGTTGGTAGCTGAGGTGGAATTTGTCTAGTCCTAAGTTGAGCTTCAACAACTGTATCATTGAGTTCGCTGCATAGAAGAAAAAAAAAGTAGTAGCATCAGATTGCACTAGGATTGACATTGGGCAAAACCGATTAAAAGAGTGTCTGAGCACACTGTTTGTCTTGTGACCGCTTCTTGATATTGTTATTGATTTAGACTTCAAAAAACGTGAAAAGTACATAATGTAGAGCACAAAAGGGGATCCTTTATTATCAAAATACAAATGTGACAAGTTTAAACCATAAGAGCTACTCTGACATCATTAATGACATACCTTACAAATGTTTCAGCCCATTCCTGGGAAGTGTGAGTAGTGACATGCATGAAGTTATGGTGATGTCGTTTTTCTCTTTCATGGGCAGACATTGTTAGAGCATAACCAATAGAGGACGCAAGTTCTGTAACATTCCACGGGTTCACCAAAATAGCCCCAGCACCAAGAGACTGTGCTGCACCTGCAAACTGTAATTAAGGAAATATTATGCAAGAATACAACAATATGCCTCAGTCCCAATTCCCAAACAAGTTGAGTCAGCTATATGAATCATCGCTGACCACGTTACTCCATTTAAGTCATCTCATGCCAATGTTAAGCAAGTATATGCCACTCAAATCATTTGTATAGCACGTATACATGTACAGTAGCAATCTGATGATTAGTAAACAATATTTATAGGGAGGAAGAGTTTATCTAAGGATATGATGCCACTTTCCATCCTGAATCAAATTCCAAAGGCCTTCTGAATTCTAGAAGCTAATGTTAACTTGCATAAAGAAGTTGAAGTAGAAATAAAAGCAACAAAATAGACACTATCATGCATCCCTTTTTGCATGTTCAGGTATTCATTACCAACACCAGACAAGGCCTTTGCAATACTATCTCTCTATCTTCTTAGGCAAAATATTAAGATTTCCATTGGAGCTTCTTTGCTACTAAGACCATTGTTGAGAAGGTGAACATAGTGAATAGCTCAATCATGCAAAGAGACTACAATCATACTTAACCTATATGGGATGTTAACAACCCTCACCCCTTCCCCCCGTGCTCAAGGCCAGGCATCTAGAGCGTGGAGCAACATAACGTGTGTGACCCAACATTAGGTAGCCCAGTGCTGATGCCATGTTGAGAAAATAACCTAGCTCCTATATCAACCCGAAAATCTAGCTCAAATGGTGAGAATAAGCCATATGCTTACCGATCAAGGATTCTAAACATGTTATTTGCGAAATCATATCCATAGATAAAAAGAGAACTGCCTACCTCACTTAGAATTAGGACTCCTTTCTTGGATGCTTGGCACGCCACAAACTCATAGCTGACAAGATTCATTCCATCCCTCAGGGATGTAACTAGAGCAACATCTAAACAAATTGCAACAAACAAAAAAACAAGTGACAAAAGGGGCAGAAAGTGTATTCAGGAAAACTTTAGGCATTTTGAAACTTACAAGTGTTATCAGAACCATCATAAAATTGGTGGTATGAATTAAAAAATAAATAAAATGTTAAAAAATAAATTATTATGTGCTGCAAACAAGAAAGATACCAACTTGTCCTTTCAAGTTTCTAAAGAGTAAGTTTTCTTGGTCACCCATCTAGTTTCTTTTTTGCCCTCAACATATACTATCCCACATGGACGTACCCAAAAATCTAAAAACTAAATAAACAGTAGTATTAGTACATTCATATGTCAGTTCAGGACATCATCCTAGGACCGATAAGTAATTTGCGCTCTTATAAAAGTATGGCACAGACGGCTGCAAGTTTTGCTTTCTTTCCTTCGGAGATTGAGCAGGTAACCCCCTGGGAATGTGTTGCTGTTTTCCTTTTTCCCCTTCCCTATATCTGCCCCTCTCTATCACAAGAATTCAACTATGTTTTCCACCTTCTAACCATGTTAAAGTTATTTCCAGTATAATTTATAGGAAAATAACAAGAATGAGTACCAGTGGCAGCATAAATTGCGCACAGTGCATGAAAATCAAGAGAGCGGTCCTGTAAATATAGAGAAAACATCATTAGAATCTTCACAAGGTTATGGAAATCGCTCATAAAGCAAAGAAGAATGATGAGAAGAAGTAGCAGAAAAAGCTAAATTGAGAATAAGAAATACCAAATGCCAGCAACCAGAATCGTGAACTTGTTCCCAAACTCAAAAATTCACCCTTAAGTTTATTTTACTGTAAAGAGGAAGATCCTTGTTTTATATCTAGTTGACTTGATTCTTCGGGCCATAACATCACATTTATTCAATGCTTCTGTAACCTAACACCATCTTGGTATATCTATAAACCTTAGTTGATTTACCCCCACAAAAATATAAAATAAAAAAGCACCCTATAGAAGTAAAAAATATTCCCATAGGAACCATCCCTTTTCAAAAACATTTCCTCTTATTATCAGCCACTTCATTAAACACTGTTGTATTCAAGCAACAAAGTTAAACTGAAAACTTAGTGTTGATACTTCAATTGACTCAATTCCATGATGTGTAACTGACCATCAATCTCAGACCGTAGACCCATAATTAATGTTTTCTACTCTCAGAAAAAGTAATGGACAAATCCCATCAATGAACTGAAAGCTTTCTTGGGAAAATGACACTACATGAAATCTATTCAGAGGATATGCAATTCCAGTAGAAAAGTTAAAGAAAAAGATTTTCCCGGTTCGGAGGATTTGCAATTCAAGTAGAATAGATAAAGAAAGACAAAGATTTTCCCGGTTCAAGAGCAATATATTTTCTAATTTTATATGATTAAAACCAAAGAAAAAACACGAAAGAACCAGACCTTCAGTATTACGACATGACCTTTTT
Organism: Nicotiana glauca; assembly: GCA_026770625.1. Taxonomy (NCBI): domain Eukaryota; kingdom Viridiplantae; phylum Streptophyta; class Magnoliopsida; order Solanales; family Solanaceae; genus Nicotiana; species Nicotiana glauca. The sequence continues at coordinate 148,297 of MU725870.1, forward strand.
GATTAAGATGTAAGTATTAAAAGCAAGCAAAAGATAATGCCATTCAGAGAAGATAAGATTGATGGAACCCTTCACGTAGAAATGCTACACCAACAAAATAATTCGGCTTATTTTATGTTACTGGTTAGTGTTATAGACTTTGTCAAAGTATTGGATTTTTTCCCTTCCGATAAGTAGAGTGATGTCAAAGTGTTGGGCTTTCTTCTGCCACAAAGTAGTAAAATAAGAAGTGAAACTTTTTTTTTTCAATCCATTTCAGAAATCAAGTTTGCATTAATCGATTTCTGATGCCTCAAAGTAGTAGTATTTGAAGCACGGAAACTATACTTTGAGGATTTGACTATGCAGCATTACATGATAGAGTCTCGATGAGTCTATTTATCCAGCAGAAAGCTTTAGCAATACAAGGTTTCCTGACATAAACTAGCTGCTTAATCTCTAACAACAGCCCAAATACTGCCTGTATTAAATTTTAGCTTAACCAACAAAGATTTCAAGCAGAAGAGTTTACCAAGAGTTAAGTGTTAAAGGTAAGTAATTCCTTTGTTTGTCCTTTACTTTAAATATACCCATCCAGCCCAACTACAATTCAGAGGACGACAAATGGGTATACTCATAGCCATTCCTATATACCAAGAAATTTTTATATAATACTTTTTTCGGGAATTACTTGAATGACATCTCAAGAGTTAATACAGTATCCTTTTGTATCTGTCGCAATATTTCTTTCACCTGTAGTACAATAAATTTCTAAAACTGCCAAGTGTGTGTCCTCATGCTCAAGGTTCAACTGAGTTTCTGTATTGACATAATAATCAAAAGAAGCCAATCTACCGTGAAGAGGAGAAATTTTCAAGGAGTAAGCTAAACATTCCCGAAGAAGTATAAATGTACTCTCAGAATTGCTTTGAGCATCCTAGTAGGTTATATCAAAAGGAACCTAGAATCATTAATTAAAAAATGACATTAGAAAAAGTGAGAGCTCCAAATTTAAGAAGAATTCTGAAGTAATCTAGTATCTGTGCCCCACCTTTAATAGAAGCTGGGGGAAAAAAGGCAGAGTCAGGAAACACCCACATATGTCCAATCCAAAGAGGAAATGATAACAGAAATCTTTCGATGAATAAAGAACTTTTTATAACGGGATCCCTCTGGAAGAAATTTTTTTGCATAAGGCACAAAGCAAAAGGATAAAGCTTTTCTTGAGTATCTACAGATATGGACTACCCAAATTATAGCATAATATCGAGACACCAGAGAACAAACAAAGAAACATAGCTGATGAATCAGCCACTGACCTGTTATTTACTTATTTGTGTACACTAATCGAGAAGATAAATAATATGCAAGTTCTTAATCATAATGAAAGGCCTTAACATTTCAGCAAAGATAGGATTCACATTGAGATTCCTTATGTCGCATAACATTGAGTACTATTGAGAGTCGTTTGTATTGCAGCATCAAAACTTTTTGATATTTGGTCCGTTTAATCTACAATTATGCCTGTTATGAGTTATGAATGACAAAAATCTTCATTATGACTTTTATAATTCAGTTATTATAGTTTCCTTATAAGTAAAATTGTCATGGTGTCTACTACCTCAAATTCCCAACTCTACTTTTATTTTATTACGACAGTGGTGTTCGGGCCATCTTTGGCACTCCTCGACTATGGCATCGGCACCTGCTACCTCCAAATGCACAAGCACCGGTTAACTCTACCAACCGAGACTTAGGCAGACATGAAGAAATCACCTAACATGTTTTGTCTACTGGGATTTGAACTAGACCTGCCATTGTTTTCAACCCTCGGTGCTGTCCAACTCTACATTTTACCCTAAACAGATATGAATATCCATGCTAAGTAGGTGTATTTATACCAATAGTACCTTAAGAAATTCTTTTCTGTTTCTGCAATCATACAGTTTTAAGGAGTGAACTTACAGGTCGAGATGAAGCATAAATAAATTGAAATGTGAATTTAGAGACTTAATGAAAATAAGAGTAAAGGAAAAACAATGTTAACCAAATGTTGAGTTTAATGCGCTTCTAATATATGCCCGTTTTGGCACTTCACACGTTTTTATCTTTTTATGATTTGGTACCTAACTTTATACTGTTTAATGTATAAGATGCAAACTGCTGGCTCAAAATTAGATTATGAGTCATGCATCAATCCAAAAAACAAAAAGGAAACAATCATCATAATTAGATATGGGTAAGGAAAGGGGCAGGAGGGTTGGATTGAGAAAAGAGAATAGATGGAAAGTAAATGAGTTAGAGGTATGGCGAGGATCCAAATTCAGCGCCAGGTTAAGAGGTAACAAGGGGTGAAGGGGGAGACATCGCTGCAAGGAAACCAGTCTCCCACCTTATACTTGTAAGAAAACACTCAACATTTTGGCAAGAGATGAGTTTCTCAACTGTACCGTTTCAGGATCAAATTGTAAAATTAACAAATTTTGCTGCAAAGTACCAAATGTTGAATACTTCACCCTGTAAAATGCTTCTAACTCTACAATACTCCTTCAAAGACATAGGTATTATTGTATTAATGTCACCATTACATCAGAGGATTCAAAAAGATACTCCTAAGACCTTTATTGTTATATCTTTCTTTATTTTGTCTTTTTGATAGAGGGGAACCTTGGAGCAATGATAAACTTGTCTTTCATACGACCTATAGGTCTCATGATTGAGTCTTGGAATCCGCCATCGATTAGAATGCCCATATCACACACCCCTTGATGTGCAGCCCTTCCGCGGACCCTGCGTGAAAGCGGGATGCTTCGTGCATCCGGCTGTCATTTTTTCCATTTTTTTCTTTGTGATAACTCCTTATCGTTTGATCATTATGATCTAGTGTTAAAATGGGGAATGGGAGACAGGAAGATTTTTGTAAAGAAAAAATGACAAAAACCAAATTTGGGAATAACCAATAACCTGTTAATCTTACTTTAAAACTCAAGCAACTGAGAAGACCCACTTGACACAGAATGAACAATATCTTACCGATTCAACATTTTAAGAAACTGCACGACATCCAGAAATTACAGCATTCCTTAAATTTAAAAAAGCCTAAAATGGAAAAAAATAATTCTCAAAATGCAGAAGAATCAATCATCGAAAATAAAAAAACAAAACAAGTTGCACCAACTTAGGACTTTACAAAAGTATCAACAAAATCAATTTGCAAAGCGTTAGAGCCTAGCGTGAATAATACAGTAATACATATCCATTAATATCAACAATTAAATTAATACTATAAAGTAACAAGAGACAGACCAAATGATGGATCGGGACAGCTGTTAGAGTTCCAAATCTTCCATTGATGCGTCCCACAATTTCATGTACTTGGCACGTAAGTTTTTGATCTGCCCAACAGGTTTAATAAGGAAATCCCATGAAAAATACCAAAATGTTTAACATATAACAAGGCTTTCATGGCAATAATATACCTTACTACCCATATGCGGATTTTATTTTCAATTTTACAAAGTCAGTCTACAAATCAGAAGTTTTGAGCCATCTTTTTCAATGATAATTTGACGATAGCGTATATATAATGCACAATAATTTTCGAAATTACACTTACAATTAACGATTCAATAAAAAAAAAAATCTTGAAAGATCATTAACTATTGTGCTTTATAAAAATAAAATTAAAAAAAAATACTGAGCTTTATAGATATGATTTTGCTACTTGGTGCAAAATTTTTTTTTTTTTTTTTTTTTTTTTTGAGAAGGATATAAACGAATCCTTTTTTAAAAAAAATCAGAATCCACTCTTTCCAGCTTCGGAACTCGGAAAATGATAGGCCTACCCCTTGATCCTTCTGCAAGTAAGTACCAAACTTGGTTCATTTGATTCGCCAGCAGGATTCAAACTCTTGATGTATCTCGCCCTCAACATTACTCCTGTTTACAGATCTTCTCTTCCATTCAGTCCACTCGAATTTGTACTATCAGTCTTTGAACATTCGGAAGATTTCTCACAGGCATAAAACAAGGGACTTTTCCATAGAAGATAAAAGTATTGACTTATATTTCACAATGCTGTTAAACTAGGTTAATTACTGCATAATCAGTGTCTTTTTGCCCTATTCAAAAGATGTCAGATCAGAAGACAGAGTCGCCTGAGATGAAAACAGAAAGTGAGTGAGCTAAGAAGAGGCTATTAGAAGCTGACAAGGTTCACGATCTCGAGCGAGGAGGAAAAGGGAGAATGGAGAAGATAAGAGAGACATTGGAGTCTGGAGATATACAAGCTTAGAGAAGAATATCAGAAAGATGGAATGTTGCAGATAGGATTATTGGAATTTTAGAGAGGAGGAGCTTTTTCTAGAAGTTTTTAAGGATCTTTTATTGCAGTTAATAAATTCGAATTCATTAAGTTCGCCTATCACAATCCAAGAACATCGTCATTTTTCCTTTCTTTTTCTTTCCAGATGTTCTTGACAACTAGCAGTATTTTTGTTCACAAAATCTACAAGACATGATTCAGTAGTATATGCAAATTATATGCTGTAGTTAAACGACAGAAATAAACTTGATGACAAGGAACATACACTCGGGGACATCTGTCCTGGTTGGCACTGCAATTTGTAGCAAAACTACCTTGTCACGCCAGTCTGGGTTCTCTTCGAGGAACTTCTCAAATGCCAATATTCTTTGGGGGATTCCCTTAATCATATCCAGACGGTCTATGCCCAGCATTACCTGTAAATTAACAAATTGCCGATCAAAAATCAGTAAATAAAGTTTACTTAGGTTTCCGTCTTTGCTTCTCTTCAATTTTCTTCCTTTATCCTCAATCATCCCATCTATTATATAGATGGTCATCTCACTTTTCTTTTTCTACTTCACACCAATACATGAATTTAAAATCAGAAATTTAAAAACAAATTGTAACACTTTGCAATCAAGGTCTAAGGCAACTCTTCTTGTGATAATGACTTAAATGGGGATAATATATCTGCTTTCACCTTTTTTCTACATTTCAATTTTTTTATATTTTTACGAGGAAGCATACATCAAACTATTGCACCGAGGATGAAAGAAAATTTGAGGAGTGAAATAATTAAGGCATTCCACATTTCGAGCTATACTGATTGAATGCTGTAAAAAAAATCTGCATCATGGTGATCAAAGATTTTATACTGGAATGAACCTTTCTGCCAGCAAATCTTTCTTGCAGTTCTTTGATATGGTACTTGACTGGAGAAAGCTCAAGAGCTCTAATGAACCGATCAGAATCTATCCCGATAGGAAACTGTTCATCCAAAGGATCCAGTCAATATATCATCCATAACCTTTTGCAAAAGAGGAAACTTGACTTAAGTTGCAAATGATGAAAAAAGAAAAAATATAAAAGATTTAAAGCTATTAATAAATGCTTCATATACCGCAGCAACACGTGTCAGCTTTCCTTGGTCCTCCACTCCTTCAGGTGTGCCCTCAAGCCCAAGAATGCGAGTGCAAGCACTAACAAAATGCCTTGCATAATCGTAAGTGTGGAAGCTGTAGACAAAATCAAAAAAATCCAAAACCTGAGCAGCTGAAAGCTCTTAACATTAAGGACAATCTAAATCCTTTTGCTGTAAAATTATGAAGTACAGAAAATCTTCATAGTTCAGAAAATAGTCATGGATTCAAAATAAGCTGAACTCCGTGATGTTAATGAGGCACTTATCCCCTTACTAAATTTACTGATGGTATTTGAAAACACAGGCCCTTTGTTTCCCTGGTGGAATGCTTCTCAAACCCTCATTTATGCATCACCATCACAACAATAAGAATTTTCTCATTATAAACCTCTTGAGGTAAGAAAAAGAAAAAAAAAAAGTAAACAAGAAAAAGGGACAGTTTGCTTCTTTAATTAACCAGAGTTTGCTCACAATATGTTAAACACTCCCTCCCAATAATAGGCATCAACCAAATTGGACACAAATGGTATCAAACCTCTATTCCTTCTTCTGAATACTACTTTAAGATAGTCTTTAGGAGAAGCATTGGTTAGTGCTTACACTAATCTAGACCGTCCACAGATGACAGACGATCTTGTTACGCACTGCATCCTTAAGACTGCTTTACATTCTTTTCCTCGTTCATTTAAGGTATAATATCTTGTGGTGAAATAGCACGGAGAACATTACTCGGTACAACAGGTAAGCATCTCTTATGCTTTTTCTTGGTAGCCTTGTCCACTCCGTTACACCAATCTTGAACAATACCATAATTCAAAAGTGATAGTTGTTTGCATTTTGCAATACCTAAGCAATTTGTGACAATATTTGAATGATTGAATATAGAGATAAGTGACTGACCCAACTAAATCAGCAGCAAGAACTGCTCTTAACAGCTCTGATCGAGATGGCAATGTCCTATGAATTTCGGATGAAGGAAAAGGTGTGTGAAGAAACCAACCAACTTTCATTTTACTATTATACTCTTTAAGGCATTTTGGTAGAAACATCAGGTGGTAATCATGGCACCAGACGACATCACCCTCTTGATAATGCTCATTGATGACATCAGCAAACATCTGGTTTGCCTTCTTGTATGCAGCAAACTGAGACTGGAAGCTACGGGTGGTTGCAAGACGGTCTTCTTGCGGAAGCGGGAGATAATGGAAAAGAGGCCATAGAATGTTATTACAATAGCCATTGTAATATTGGTGAACAGTTTCTTGATCAAGAAAAACTGGAATGCACCTCTGCAGTCATGTAAACAATAAAGCACATAAAAATCCAACCTTTTTATGGTAGTTGTTATACAGATATTAAATTTGATAGCATGTATCAAGGTAAAAACTTTTAGATGAAGTTCACTATTTTATTTCATGTTGATGTCGCAACAGCATATAATAGGCAGTATACAGAAGTAGAGGCTCTACACATATCACTTTGTTGGCAAGTGATATATCAAGAATTTAAAATGGGACCTATTGTACAAACCTTTTCAGCTAGAGCTTCAGTAAGTGATCTCTGACCAATTTTGTCAGGTACATTCACGCCAGCCCACCCGATCCAATTTGCTTCAAACTCATTGACACCTTTACCAAAATAAGAAGACATCAGCTAGCACACATACAAGATGAAAAGAACCTCACTGAAGCTCAAATGTAGTAGATAATTTAAGAAGATAAAGAAATGAACAATGCCTGCAGAGAAAAATAAAGAAAGGTATCAGGAGCAAAATGAGCTAGTCATTTTTTGCGTATATAGAGCATTATTTTTTTGGCTTACCCAACAGTGCTCGAACTAAACCTCCTACACTAACTTCTAGAGCCCATGAATCTTCGCCTTTCCTAACAGCAGAAACAGGCAACCGATTTGCCACAACCAACAATCTTTGCTTTTGTGGTCGTCCATCTAGCCTCTCAGAGCCATCAGAAAGGGGTTTTGCAGCTACAAGTCCTTCAATAAGCTCTTCATCTCGAGTTCTCTTATCGCCATCTGATAGACAGAGTTCGATTCCATTTACGGAAACATCTGAGTCTCTGAAGCCATCTCTTATGCCTTCATTTGCATATAGAGACTTGCTGGATTTTCGTAGTTCCCTTTCTCTTAAAAGCCTTTCCAATCTAGATGGAACACCATTATACTTGATTCCAGGCGTTTGTAGGATCTGTGTTTCAATTGAATTAGTATAAGTCATGAATCATGTGATGCATTTATTTAATCACAAAGCAGATCATCTTCACAAAAATTTAAATCATAATACCTCATGAGTCAAATGATACAATTATGAAAAAATAACTTCCTCTGGTCATTTAGAAGAAAGGACATATTTCATATTCACCAAAAAAAGACAATGTGAACAGCTATAGAGTCTACGTCTCTTCCGTTAACAGTGACAGTCTGAAACACATCCAACTATGAGGAAACTAATATAAGTTGTGAGTTCTAGTGAATTTACCATTGCCCTGATGGCATCCAAAGGTAGACCAGAAATGGGAAAAGGAGTTTTTACACAAGACCCAATCTTTAACAAACATTGAAGTTAATAATAAAGGAAAAGAATAAAAAACAAAAGAAAAAAAGGAAAAGAATAAACAAACCATCAACCAGAAAGACAAGGGATGAAGAAGTAAAGCAGAAACTTTTAACTACACATTTCATGAGAGGAACTTTTTACCTAGAATTAGCTATTCCAAGGGAAAAAACATAGAACTACTCTATACATAATTAATTTGTTGCCTTTAGTAGTGAAATAGTGAGTCATACATGTTCGGAAAATACTAACTCATAACATGGCCTTAGATAACGAACAACGACATATCTATCACAGTTTCCCAAAACGCAATTCCTATTTTTAGTGTATATAATAAGAGAGAAACCAAACAAAATCAATATCCATTTTAGACAAAGAAATAGCACAAAAAGTAAAATTCAAGAACCAGAAACAAAGAGCACCCCCAATAAAACTCAATGCACAACCAAAAGCATCAGCAAGTGTTTAAAAAAAGGAAATTTTTTCAAGAATTAAAGTACCAAATTGTTCTGAGGAATGCGGGTATCTTCAATCGACTCCATCTTCAGCACCGACAATTACAACAACAAGAAAGACCCAAATGAGGAATTGGGATATTGAATTTGAAGTGGAAAGACAGTCCATAAGCTGCAAGCTGTCACAATTTTGTATGTATTATGTAGAGAAGAGAGAAAAAAAAATCTGTAAATAGAGAAAGGAAAATGGAGAAACGAACAAGTCTAAGGGATTTTTGCAAATTTCATAAAATCCAAACCCTTTTGAGGAGAGAGTGTAATAGAGAAAGTTTTGCAGGAACACGGGTTTGGTTTTCTCGCCATGCAGATTGCAGCAGCTGTTCAAGGTTTCCCTTGTGGCCCCTTTTGGCACCAAGCCTACACATGTTTCTTTTTTTTCAAATTATTGTTTTTTAATGACTAAATAAATAAATTACTCTCCAACTCTCAACTAACCTTTTTATGCCCCCAAAAGTTCCAAAATTGATCTTTAATGACAGCAGCTGTATCCAAATTCTTTCTCTCTGTTTTTTTTTGTCTTGAGATTTCTAAGAGATTGTTTGGACATAAGACTTCGTTCACTTTCAAAATTAGTGTTTGGCCATAAAAAAATTTAATTTTTATTTGAATAATAATATTGAATTTTTTCAAAAAATTTAAAAACTCGAAAAAGTTATTTTTCTAATTTTCACTCAGATCACTCAAAAAAATTCAAAAACAACCCAAAATTATATTCATGTTCAGACACAACTCTAATTTTCAAATGCCATTTTCACTTGGACAAAAACCACTTTTTTTTGGAATTTTACAATTCTTATGTCCAAATGCCCACTAAGTCCTTTACGTGACGTGGCGGTATTTCATTTTGGTTTTAATTATACTCCATTAATTCCAGTTTAGGTGAACCTATTTTTCTGTCCATCCTAAAAGAATAATCGGTTTTAAAAATTTGGAAACGATTTAACTTGAACTTCAACTCTATCCTCGGTGAGAAGTTTTTATAGCCCCACAAATACTTGCATATTTCAAAAAAAAATTATAGTCACACAAATATTATGACTTGCTTAGGATCACCGGTTCTAAAAATCTTCATTTCTTTCTTAAACTCCGTGACATTTAATAATTCACATAAATTAGAACGGAATGATTATATATATGCTCCGTAAAAGTTTTTTCTTTATTAATAGTATTATTTATTTGATTGCATAATATTTTTTAGACCTTAGTACATAGATTATAAACTCGTAAATTTTGACTTAGCACCCGATCAAAGCTCACTATCTTAATAAAATTACATATTGCATTGGATTATTTGGTGCTAATTTATTTTGACCATTTGTCTGGGAAAGGAAGGAGAAAATAGAGGTAAAAATACGAAATATCTTTTGCTTGTCTTATGTTTTTATTATGGGAAAGAACAAGAAAAGGTGATAAAATTGTGTCGAGGAAGAAGTTCTTAGCATCCAACAAAAAGAATTTGAATACCAAAAAGAATTAATCAATATTTCTCACAAACCCAAAAAAAGGGAAAGGAATATTCTCCTTTTATTTAGTTTCTTTTCTCAATAAAAGGGTTAGAGTTTGTGGCTTAGTGAGTTTTACTTGGCTATGCTTGTTTCTTATTTTGTTATTGGATAAGTCTCCAATGAATATTCTTTGAATGGGTCCCTGTTCATTTTTCTTATTTTTTTCCTTAAATATCTACACCTACTATTTTTGGACTATTACATAGAGGTGGCAATGGACCTACTTAACCCAAATTCATTTGATCCTCCCAACTCGTCCAATTGAATGGATTTGGACTAGAACGCTTTTGAATGGATTATTTTGGAGTAACTCAAGTTAACTCATCAAAACTTGTAAAAATTGTGTGGGGTAGTCACTATTTAAAGTGGTATTTACTTTTTATCCATCATTTTTAATGCTGAGCAAAACTAGCCACTAATCTATTAAAATTAATATGAAAAGACGGAGTTACCCTTTCTTCCATTGCTTTTCTTCCCAAACGCTTCTCTCTCACAGTTCAATGCATGTATGTGTTCATTGATAAGCCTTGTAACTTTGAAAAGCACCGGCCTACTTGCAATGGCGATTTCTAATTCAACAAGGTCAACGCCATTATATTAGTGTTAAATTTCCTGAAGTATACTGTCACGACCGGGATCTCCCACCCTCGGGAGTCGTAATGGCGCCTACTAATAGGAACTAGGCAAGCCAAGTTAATTTACTTCTTTTAGCAATTATCGATCATTTAATAACAACAATGCATAATATGATAAAGCAGAAGTCTCAATATATAATTAACTGGAAGAACTGTGGAAGTTTAACAAAATCTTCTACCCAAGAACTGGAGTCACAAACTCACGAACGTCTAGAGAATGCTAAATACAATGTCTGAATAAAAACACAATTCTGTTGGTTCCGGTACAAAGGATAACAAACTAAAGTGAAGACAGAAGAGACTCTGGGCCATGCGGATGCCAGCTAGGCTACCTCGGAATCTCTGAACTGAAGTCCGCTCCCAAAACTCCTATTGCTGTTCAAAAGTTGCTCCGGCTCCGTGATCTGTGCAAAAAGATGCACAGAGTGTAGTATCAGCACAACCGACCCCATGTGTTGGTAAGTGTCTGGCCTAACCCCGGCGAAGTAGTGACGAGGCTAGATAGGACTACCAAAACCAACTTGTGCAGCTCAATATATATATATATATATATATATGCAATAGAAGAGAATACCGAAATTTAACAAGTCAAGAAGGAGGGGAGCATGTTGTAGGGGTTGTAACAGTTTAGAATACAAAATCAATAAATAACGGATGAAACTGTACAACTACATTATGACACGGAATGATCCTTCGTGCATAAACACTCATCTCATGGCACGGAATGATCCTCCGTGCATTAGTATTCATATCATGGCACGGAATGTTCCTTCGTGCATTAGTAATCAAAACATGGCACGGAATGTTCCTTCGTGCATTAATAATCAAATATGGGACGGAATGTTCCTTCATGCATTAGTAATCAAAACATGGCACGGAATGTTCCTTCGTGCATTAATAATCAAACATGCAACGGAATGCTCCTTTGTGCATTAATAATCAAATCAGGGCACGGAATGTTCATTCGTGCATTAACATATCCTCAACACAAATCGTGCACGGCATCAACCTTCGTGCTTTATCACTCTCCCTCACCCAAGCAACAATCACAACCAATGGGGCAGGGAGGGGGGATAGACAAATAGTAATAGGAGTTTCGGCAAGGGAAACACAAGTGAACAGTTAAATCCCGGCAAGGGAACAACAATACTAACTTTCACATCACGGCAAGAGAGATAATCAATATACGAATACAGCCCGACAAGGGAATAATTACATTTCTTTCTCTTTCTTTCATTTCTTACTCAATAATTACCTTATCATTCGAGTCAACGCTCCAAAGGGTTCACAAATCATAAATCTTTCTCATACTTTTTACATTATATAGAAATCATCAATTACACAAAGAAGAGTCACAACAAAATTAGTATAAGCACAAATAAGGACTAACGGTCAAGCTATACACCAGTTATAGATACTTGTCACCATGCCTATACACCGTACTCGATAATTAGCAATTAGCAAACAATACTCTAATCTTATTCCCTCAGGCCAAAGTTAGATCAAACGCTTACCCAATTCCCCCAATTTCAACCCTAGATTACATAATTTGAGCCTAGGAATTTGATAAATGATGAAGGAAAGTGAAGGAAACAAGTTAAACAATACTTACCCAAGAAACTTTGGTGAAGAAGAGCTCTAGAAATCGCTTAGGCAAAACAAGTTTAAAATCCCGTCACTGTTCTGTTTTAAAACTTAAAAATCACTAGGCAAAATTGCCATTCACGTTCGCGGGAAAGGGATCGCGTTCGCGAAGGGTAATCAGAAAGGGCATCGCGAACGCGAGAGGTAAGTCACGATCGCATTGAAGGAAATGGGCTGGGGTCCTGGGTCTGGCCCAGGACTCAAAGCTATGCAAACGCGAGGGGAAGAGTGCGATCGCGAAGAAGGAAAACCCTATGTAAAAATTGCAGATTTTCTACTATCTCCCTAAGTTCAAAACAACTCCGAAAACACTCCCGAGCCCTCGGGGCTCTTAATCAATCACACACACTAACTCAACCATATCCTACGAACTCAATTGTGCGATCAAATCGCTAAAATATCATCAAAAATGAGGAATCAAACCTCAAAATCATCACTTTTTCATCAAACTTCATAAACTTTCATTTTTAGAGATTTAGGACCGAAACACGTCAAATGACGTCCGATTTTAATCAAATTTCACAAAAAGCGCTTAAACTATATATAAGACTTATATCGGGCATCAGAACCAAAATACGAGCCTAATACCACAGTCTTCTAATCAAATTTCATTTTCAATTTCCTTAATAATTTCAGAAAAACAATTTCTTTTAAAAATTCATTTTTCGGGCTCGGGACCTCGGATTTCAATTCCGGGCATACGCTCGAGTCCCATATTTTTCTACAGACCCCCCGGGACCGTCCAATCACGGTTCTGGGTCCGTTTATCAAAAATATTGACCAAAGTCAACTTTAATCATATTAATATCAAAATTCATCAATTTTCACACAAAATTCGTATTTAAGCTTTCCGGCTACGCGCCCAGACTATGCACGCAAATTGAGGTGACAAAAATTAGGTTTTCAAGGCCACGAAAGCGCAGAAAAGAGATAAAATAGGTGATGACCCTTTGGGTCGTCACATTCTCCACCTCTAAAATAACTGTTCGTCCTCGAACGGACAAAAGAAATAAGCACCTGAGTCGGGAAAAAGATGAGGATAACGGCTCCGCATATCCGACTCGAACTCCCAGGTCGATGCCTCAGGAGGCTGACCTCTCCACTGAACACGCACTGAAGGAAAACTCTTCGACCTCAACTGTCGAACCTACCAGTCTAGAATAGCTACTGGCTCCTCCTCATAAGATAGATCCTTGTCCAACTGGACAGTGCTGAAATCTAACACGTGGGCTGGATCGCCATGATACCTCCGAAGCATGGACACATGAAAACACTGGATGCACGGCTGACAAGCTAAGCGGCAAGGCAAGTCTATAAGCCACCTCTCCCACACGATCGAGAATCTCAAACGGACCAATGAACCTAGGGCTAAGCTTGCCCTTCTTCCCAAATCTCATCACGCCCTTCATAGGCGACACTTGGAGCAAGAACCGCTCACCAATCATGAAATCTACATCCCGAACCTTACGATCTGCATAACTCTTTTATCGCGACTGAGCCGAACGAAGCCTGTCCTGAATGATCTTGACCTTATCCAAGGCCTCCTGAACTAAATCTGTACCCAATAACCGAGCCTCTCCCGGCTCAAACCATCCAACTGGAGACCGATATCGCCTACCATACAACGCCTTATATGGAGCCATCTGAATGCTGGACTGGTAGCTGTTGTTGTAGGAAAACTCTGCTAAAGGTAAGAACTGATCCCACGAACCTCCAAAGTCGATAACACAAGCCCAGAACATATCCTTCAAAATCTGAATAGTCCGCTCGGACTGACTGTCTGTCCGAGAATGAAACGCTGTGCTCAACTCAACCTGTGTGCCCAACTCTCGCTGAACTGCACCCCAAAAACGCGAGGTAAACTGCGTACCCCGGTCTGAAATGATAGATACCGGCACACCATGAAGGCGAACAATCTCCCGGATATAAATCTCAGCTAACCTTTTGGATGGATAAGAGACTGCCACAGGAATGAAATGTGCTGACTTGGTCAGCCTATCAATAGTAACCCATATCGCATCGAACTTCTTTCGAGTCAATGGAAGTCCGGTAACGAAATCCATGGTAATCCTCTTCCACTTCCACTCGGTAAGCTCAATCCTCTGAAACAAACCACCATGCCTTTAATGCTCATACTTAACCTGCTGACAGTTCAAACAACAAGCCACATATGCAACAATATCCTTCTTCATCCTACGCCACCAATAATGCTATCGCAAGTCCTGATACATCTTTGCGGTGCCCGGGTGAATAGGATACCGGGAACTATGGGCCTTCGCTAAGATCAAATCTCGAATCCCATCGACATTGGGCACACAAACTCGCCCCTACAATCTCAAAACACCATCGTTATCTAAGGTCACCTTCGTGGCACCTCTACGCTACACCGTGTCTCTCAGGTCACACAAATGGGGATCATCAAACTGCCGATCACGGATACGCTTCAATAATGAAGAACGAGCAACCGTGCAGGCTAACACTCTGCTAGGCTTAGAAATATCCAACCTCACAAATCGATTGGTCAAGGCCTGAATATCCAAAGCAAGCGGTCTTTGGCTGACCGAAATATAAGCAAGACTACTCATGCTAGTGGACTTCCTACTTAATACATTGACGACCACATTGGCTTTCCCCAGGTGATACAAAATAGTAACATCATAATCTTTCAATAACTCCAACCATCTTCTCTGCCTCAAATTCAACTCCTTTTGTTGAACAAGTATTGAAGACTCTTGTGATCAGTGTACACCTCACATGTCACACCATATAGGTAATGCCTCCAAATCTTCAAAGTCTGAACAATCGCTGCCAACTCTAGATCATGAACCAGATAATTCTTCTCGTGGATCTTCAACTGCCTCGAAGCATAAGCAATGACTCTGCTATCCTGCATCAATACTACACCAAGCCCAATACGGGAAACATCACAATAGACTGTATAAAGCCCTGAACCTATGGGCAAAACCAATACCGGTATCGTAGTCAGAGCTGTCTTGAGCTCCTGAAAGTTTGCCTCTCACTCATCTAACCATCTGAACTGGGCACCTTTCTGGGTCAATCTGGTCATCGGGACTGCAATGGATGAAAACCCCTCCACGAGCCGACGGTAGTAGCCTGCTAACCCAGAAACTCTGTGATGCTACACTCTGTGCATATTTTTATACAGATCACCGAGCTAGAGCAGCTTTTGGACAGTAGTATGAGTTTTGGTAGCGAACTTCAGTCCAGAGATTCTGAGGTAGCCTATCTGGCATCCGCATGGCCCGGAGTCTCTTCTGTCTTCACTTTAGTTTGTTATCCTTTACCGGAACAAACAGAATTGTGTTTTTATTCAAATATTTTATTTAGCATTCTCTAGACGTTCGTGAGGTTGTGACTCTTGTTCTTGGGTAGAGGTTGTGACTCTTGTTATTGAGACTTCTGCTTTATCATATTATGCATTGTTGTCATTAAATGATCGATAATTGCTAAAAGAAGTAAATTAACTTGTCTTGCCTACCTTCTATTAGTAGGTACCATCACGACTCTCGAGGGTGAAAAATTCGGGTCATGACATATATGCCATTCTTCTTGCCAGTAGAATCATCTTCATCATCGACAGTAGTGTAAAAATGTTAAGTATATATTCTGATGCATTGAATTTGGACTCTGAAGTTCTGTATTTGTTTTACACGATTAATCTCTTTTTTTAATGTATTTTTTTTGGGTTTAAATCATGTTTTTATAAAAAGAACAAGAAAAAAAAAACAATCACGAGAAGATCGACCGATGTACTTTTACTTGAATTCTTCGGAGAACACACTGAATGAGTTCGAAAACGTAAAGTTGAAAAAGCATCGAAACGTAACTAAATATAATATAATTTTAATTTTATTACACAATTGTACGTTATTATCTTTATTGTGTGTTTGCATTTAATTTATTTTGTGTTAAAATAAATTAAAAGTTAAAGACAATATGTCCTGAACTTAGGCGAAGAAGCCCAAAAGTTAAGGACAATAGGTCTTGAACTTAGGCTCAGAAGCCTAAAAGTTAAGGGCAGACAGTCCTTAACTTACAATTACAAGATCAAAAGTTAAGGACAATAGGTCTTTAACTTTGATTTCCAAGTTCAAAAGTTAAGGACAGACAGTCCTTAACTTACAGTTACACATTCAAAAATTAAGGACAACCAGTCCTTAACTTACAGTTACAAGTTCAAAAGTTAA
Organism: Nicotiana glauca; assembly: GCA_026770625.1. Lineage (NCBI taxonomy): Eukaryota > Viridiplantae > Streptophyta > Magnoliopsida > Solanales > Solanaceae > Nicotiana > Nicotiana glauca. The sequence continues at coordinate 164,799 of MU725870.1, forward strand.
GGACAATAAGTCCTTAACTTTGACTTACAAGTTCAAAAGTTAAGGACAATAAGTCCTTAACTTTGACTTACAAGTTCAAAAGTTAAGGACAGACAGTGTCTGTCCTTAACTTACAGTTACACATTCAAAAGTTAAGGACAAGCAAGTTCAAAAGTTAAGGACAATAGGTCCTTAACTTTGACTTACAAGTTCAAAAGTTAAGGACGCTTGGTCTTGAAGTTTGAGTTCCAAGTTCAAAAGTTAAGGATACGTAACCTTGAAGTCCTGAACTTAGAGTTCCAACTTCAAAAGTTAAGGACATGTAGTCCCGAAGTCTTGAACTTAGAGTTACATGTTAAAAAGTTAAGGACATGTAGTCTTGAAGTCCTGAACTTAGAGTTTCAAGTTCAAAAGTTAAGGACATGTAGTCCTGAAGTCCTGAAGTTAAGAACATGAGCATAAGGGTATTTTCGTTCGGGCAGTTAAAGTTTATTAACCAGTGGCTAAAGAGTAAAGACATTTAAAACACTGGCTTTAAAATAAAGACATGAGCTTTTAGTGGCTATTTATGCACATCGCCCTCAAAACTTATCAGTCTAAATAGACCAATGATGATGCTCAGTATTGACCCATAGAAATGCTCAATCTTAAGGGTCGTTTGGTAGAATGTATAGAAATACTGCTAAATAAGGTGTATTAGTAATGCAATGATTAATAATGCATTGAGTTAGTACAACTATTAGTTATGCAGAGATTATTTCTTATTCACTGTTTGGTGGTTAAATATTAAAACGCATTGCATAATTGTTAAGAAAATTAGTTGTTTACAAAGATGCCCTCCATATTCTTTAGCTTTAAGGAACTTTAAGGATAATTTTATCTTTACCCATGCTCAATGACGATTTGACATTATATTATATGGGTGCTTAAGCACTCATTGCTTTTGAAAACAACACTACTACTTATCTAGAAAAATTAGTAATTTATACAAATATATTAACTAACCACCCAGTCTAAGTAGCAATTTTCAAATTAGGTATAGTTGAGCACCCTAATCTAAAAATTCTGGATCCGTCATTGACCATGCTAATGCTTGTGTTATAGCCTTGGTATTGCTAATACCATTGTTTGCTACGTATTAATTATACATAAGATAATACCAAATATGTTGTATAAATAATACTTGCATTAGTAATACATAGGTTGAGAAAGTGTATCAAACAAGGGATTTTGTAACACCAAAAATCAATGCATGCATTATTTTCTATAATGCATCCTACCAAACGACCCCTTAGAGTTATATCTTGACCCATTTGCTGGAAAATATTTTTTAAATTTTGCACAGTTGGTTTAACTGTTTGAATTTCTTTATGAATTTATTTTTCTCTAATTGGAGAAAAATATTTTTCATATAAAAAGAAGGTAAAATATTTTTCAAAACTCTTTTTAAATCTTACCATCTACACCAATCCCCACTACCGCCATTCCTACCCCACCTCACCCCCCACTCTCATCCACCTACCACCTAATCCCTTACCCCTACCCCTAACCTAAATATATGAAAATATTATTGAGAGTAATTTATTTTTATGATGTAAAAAAAATATTTTCTTTCATTTTAATAAAATAAGTATTTTTCTTCATGATGAAAAAAAATATTTTCTTTTATTTTAACAAAATAAGTACTTTCTTGTAACAATAGTATCACAAGAGTAAAATAAAGAATTAGAAAGAACGGAATAAAAATATAAGACAAAATCAAGTTTGTTTCACTGGTAAATGTTGCTGTGTTGGGGATAGTTATAAGCTAATAGGGCATTTGAAATTATTTTAGTTTAGTTTGGGAAACAAACTGGCGTGTTTGGATTTTGTTTTCTTGGATTCTGTTGTTTTTTAAAACACGTAAAATAATTATTTTTTAAAATTAATAACTTTAGACTTAACTCGCACGTAAAATGATTGTACACGGATAAGAATAAATATGTTTTGCACCCGTTGATTATGAGATTACTTGAGTAAATAATAATACACATTCGTTCAAAAAAAATAGTAATAATAATATAATACATTACTATCTCTAAAAATTATGAAAAACTTCTTGATGCTAAAACACTACATATCTTAATACATAGAATTAGAGAAGGAAAAATAACATTATAGATAACGACCAGATTGGTCGTTTTGCCTTCTATAACCCCGTTTTCCTAAATAAGATTTTTTGTACTTGCTTTTACTGATTTATGACTTGCAGGGATGGTTGGTTCGGGATTTGGAAGAGTTTGGGTTGAAATGAGAATACTTGGTTCCTAAGGTTGGCTTAAAAGGCCAAGTTTGACTTCAGTCAACATTTTGAGTAAACGACCTCGGAATCGGGATTCGAAGGTTCCAACAGGTTCGTATGATAATTTCAAACTTGGGCGTATGTCCGGATTAGTTTTGGATTACCCGGAAGCGTTTTAGCACGTAATAGTGAAAGTTAGTTCTTTAAGAATTTTGAAGTTCTTGAAATTTGGTTTGGAGCGGGTTTTTGTGATATAGAGGTCCGAACGGAATTTCGAGATCGGAAATAGTTCCGTAGTGTCATTTACGACTTGCACGCAAATTTTGGTGTCATTCTGAGTAGTCTAAATATGATTTGACGCATTCGGCGAATTTAGGAAATTTGATGTTCAAAGTTTGATTCAATTTAGTTTTGGGGTATGATTCTTAGTTTTGTTGTTGTTTTTCGCGTTTTGAGAATTCGAGCAAGCCCGTAATATGATTACAGACCTGTTAGTGCCTTTGGACAGGGTCCCAAAGGGATCGGGTGAGTTTCGGACCACTCGGAGCTAAATACATAATACCAGATCTGACCTGTTATGGTTCCTTCTTCGCGAACGCGAAGGGACCATCGCATTCGCGTGGAAGGGATTAGGCTGGGAGAGAAATGTTCTTCGTGTTCGCAATAGCTATTCTGCGTTCGTGAAGGTCTAGGTCAGTGACCTTCGCGTTCGCTTTAAGCGACTCGCATTCGCGTAGAGTGGAGTAGTTGGGCCTGGCCAGCTTTGTTCTTCATGTTCGCGGAGTAGCTCTCACATTCTCGTCGGTCTAGACCAGATAGACTTCGCATTCGCGAGTCCATGATCGCGTTCGCGATGAAGGGCCTGAGCCAATGGCCTTCGTGAACGCGAGGCCCTGTCGCATTCGCGATGAAGGGGGCAGCTGGGCAGTAAGTTTAAAATCGGGACTTATGCTTAGTTGGGGTCATTTATTGTATTCTTGAGCGATTTGAGAGCTTCCAAAGAGGGAAATTCAACCTAGAATTAGTGAGGTAAATTATTTCTACATAATGTGAGTTTAATACTTGATTTTTCGGTAGATTAACACACAAAAATTAGTGAAAATTATGGGATTAGATTAAAACCTAGGGTTTTGATAAAAATAAGATTTAACCACGAAATTTGTCACAGAATAGGGTAAAAGTAATATATTCTTGTTCCTTAGGTTATGGGTAACAACATTCTTCAAAAATTTCCAGAATCCGGGCACGTGGGCCGGGGAATAAATTTTAGGAATCTTGTAATTTGGATTGGGGAATCACTCTAAGGGTTGGGATATGATCTTTTAAGCCTATATTGAATTAGTTTTTATGCTATTTGGATAGTTTTGGAGTGTTTGGTGCCAAATTCAGAGTTTGGACAAAAGCTTAGACCGGAAAGTAGACCGTGAAGCAAGGTAAGTCTCTTTTCTAATCTTGTAAGAGAAAATTGTCCTCATAGGAGAAATAATTGAATATTTGCCACAAATTGCGGGGGATACATACGCATGAGGTGATGAGAGTTCGTGCGTAGCCACTATTATATTTTAGTCCGGGTAGTCTAGGACCCAAAAGCATGCTTTACTTGCCATATTTGTACCTTTATCGTTAATTTAGATTGCGTGAAACATATCAAACTTGGCAAATGAATTTTTAAAAAACTATCATTTTTTTGACCGCTAAAGGGAAGCTTGACATTTCTTTGGATAATTACTTTACTGATAAATTATTGCTTGACTGCTTGATATGTTTATCACTGTTTGACTGTGTCGCATGTATGATTCACGAGTGGGGTCATAGATGCATCTATGGTTCGTGCTGTTCGACCCTCCGGCAGTGCACACTTTATTTTCATGTTGGATCGGGCAGTAGGACCTCAGCATTTCTTGAGCATGCTTCTTGCTTGGTGCTTTATGTGATTTGAATGGTTTTAAATGCCTTGAAAATATAAATTGTTAACTCATATATTATCTAGGAAATAACTTATCACTTCCTGTTATAAATTATTATTTATTTTTTACATCCATGCTTAGCATAACACTTAAATTATATTATTATTAACTATAGTAAGTGTCAAGTCGATCCCTTGTCACTGCTTCTCCGAGGTTAGACTGGATACTTACTGGGTACATATTATTTATGTACTCATACTAAGCTTATGTACTTAAATGTACAGGATTTGAGGCAGGTACATGTAGCTACCAGTCCGGCGCACGTTCCTGATACTCGATCGAGATTCCACGGTGAACTGCCCCTTCTGAGCTATTTAGCAGCATGCCGGAGTCTCTTCTTTTATTGTTACTATCTATTTTGTTTGAGGCAGTAGGATAGTTACATTCTTTTGTATATTCTAATAGTTTACCTAGTACTTGTGACGCTAGTTCCTGGCACATACATTGGTAGACTATTCCTTTGGATTATTATAAACTGTTAATTATCACTTGCTTTAATTTTAAGTTATGAAAATAATGGGATTGTTTTGGTAAAATAAATGAGAACTCACTACTATCTTCGGGTTGGCTTGCCTAGCAATGGTGTTGGCGCCATCACGACCTATAATAAAATTTGGTTGTGACAACATAGTATTAGAGCACTAGGTTCACATAGGTCTCATAAGTCATGGGCAAACCTAATAGAGTCTTACGGATCGGTACTTTAGACGTATGTACTTATCTTCGGGAGGTTATAGAGTGTTAGGAAACTACTCTTTGTTAATCTTCTATCATGCATTTGATGATATACTAAATTTCTTCTTCTATTCTCTCACAGATGGTGAGGACGTGCACAACAGACGTTCCAGACCCGGGAGGAGCTGCTCCCCCAATTGATAGAGGCCAAGGTAGAGGCCGGGTGAGGGGACCGGCCCGAGGTAGGGGACGAGGGCATCCCAAAGATGCTCCAGTTGCACCACCGCCAGATTCAGTAGGAGATCTCATTATCGAGGAACAAGGCGAGGAGCCCGCAGCAGCGCCTGCCCCGGCGGATTTCATGATAGCACCAAGCTTCCAAGAGATCATGGGACGTATGTTGCGGTTCATGGACTCCATGACTTATGCTGGTTTATTTCCAACAGACTCGTTCACTTCTCAGGCGGGAAGGGGGCCCATACCCTACTGTTCTGTCTCCTAGTCACACAACTGCTGTGTATCAGACTTTGGGTGCACTACCTACGGATGAGGCTCAGCCAGTTGCTGCAGTGGTACCCGAGCCTAGACCAACTGCGGATGGCGATCCGCAGAAGTTATTAGACCAATGGACTAGTCTACACCCTCCTATCTTCGGGGGTGAGCTTCATGATGATGCCCAGGATTTCATTGATTGATACAGGGACAAACTGCACAACATGAGGATATTGGAGTCTCATAGGTTTGACTTTGCTACTTTCCAGCTGGAGGGCAGGGCCAGTAGATGGTGGCAGTCTTGTTTTCTTGACATGCCAGCGGGTTCTCCTCCCATTACCTAGGGTCAGTTCATACAGCTTTTCCTAGATAGGTATATTCCACCCTTAGAGATGGAAGAGTTGCGGTATCAGTTTGAGCAGCTTGAGCAGGGTTAGATGTCGATGATCGACTATGAGGCGAGGTTTTTCTGAGTTGTCCCTCCATGCAATGATGATACTTCCTACTGATGCAGAGAGGGTGCAAAGGTTTGTTGCAAGGTTGCATTCTGGTATTAGGGCGAACATGGTCCGAGAGGTTGAGATAGGGACTCCGTATCAGCTAGTAGTGGAGATTGCTCGGAGGATTGAGTGCTACCGTTTGAGAGGTAGAGAGCAGATGCAGCAGGATAAGAGGACTCGATTCTATGGAGGGTTTAGAGGTGCCCCGGCTAGGGGCAAAGGTTAGTTTGGGAAGGGTCAACCCAGCAGGCCCCATATTCAGCACCACCACCTCTTCGGGGTGCTCCAACGCGCCCCTATTTCAGCGCCATACCAGAGAGTTCTTACCGCCCGCCTGCCATTCTTCAAGTGGGTATTTAGGTCCCTAGGGTTTTTCCAGCTCCCACTTTAGTGCTATACCGGAGAGTTCATACCGCCCACCAGCTATTCAGAGTTCTGCCAGTAGGTATTCAGGCCATTAGGTCCAGCCTTCAGGACAACAGTCTATGGTGTCGAGAGGTTCTTACGAGTGTGGAAATCTGGGTCATATGAAGAGACCTGCCCCAGGCTTCTGGGCAAAGCAGTGCAGCAGAGTTAGCATTCAATGATTTCAGCACCAGTTGTCTAGCTGTCTAGAGGCGGGGGACAGATTGGTAAGGATCATCCTATAGGTGGAGGCCAGACAAGGAGGGGTCAACCAGCTACGGTTCAGCCACGTGGAGGCTAGCCAGCCAACGCCTCCAGCTAGATTCTATGCTTTTTCGATCAGACCAGATGTATTGGCCTCAAATACCGTTATCATATGTATTGTTTCCCTATGAGGTAGGGATGCTTAAGTGCTCTTTGATTCAGGTCTACCTATTCATATGTATCATCTCTATTTGCTCATTTTCTGGATATTCCTCGTGTCCTTGGGTACTCCTATTCATGTATCCACTCCTTTGGGCGATTTTATGGTGGTAGATCGGATCTATCGACCCTGTGGGGTCATATTTCTGTGGTTATGAGACTAGAGCAAACCTTATGTTGCTTGATATGACTGACTTTGAGGTTATCCTGGGCATGGATTGGCTATCACCCTATCATGCCATCCTAGATTTCCATGCCAAGACTATTATGTGTATGATGTCAGAGATGTCGAGATTGGAGTGGAAGGGTTCTTCCGTTAGTACATCTAGTCGGGTTATCTCTTTTATGAAGGCTCGACATATGGTCGAGAAGGGTTGTTTGGCTTATCTAGCCTATGTTCGGGACACCATGGTAGAGTCTCCAATGATTGATTCAGTGCCAGTAGTCCAGGAGTTCGCCGATATTTTCCTACTAACCTTCCAGGCATGCCGCCAGACCGTGGCATTGATTTCTGAAATTTGGCTCCAGGTATCCAGCTTATATCTATCACACCGTACCGTATGGCTCCGAAAGATTTGAAGGAGCAGCTTGAGGAGTTATTAGCTAAGGGGTTTGTGAGACCCTGTGTATCACCTTGAGGTGCACCAGTGCTATTTGGGAAGAAGAAGGATGGAACCATGCTGATATGCATTGATTACCGCCAGTTGAACTAGGTTACCATCAAGAACAAGTACCTTTTGTCACGCATTGATGATTTGGTCGACCAGTTGCAGGGTGCTAGGGTGTTTTCTAAGATCGACTTGAGATCAGGGTATCATCAGCTGAAGATGCGGGACTCGGATGTAATGAAGACTGCTTTCCGTACTAGATATGACCATTATGAGTTCTAGGTGATGTCCTTCGGCTTGACTAATGTCCCACGACATTTATGGACTTGATGAATAGGGTGTTCATGCCTTATATTGATTCCTTTGTTATTGTCTTCATTGATGACATCTTGACATACTCACGTAGCCTGGGGAGCACGAGCAACATTTGAGAGTAGTCCTACAAACATTGCGAGAGCAAAAACTATATGCTAAGTTCTCCAAGTGTGAGTTTTGGCTTGCGTCAGTAGCATTCTTAGAGCATGTTGTATCAGGAGAGGGTATTAAGGTGGATCCCAAGAAGATTGGGGCAGTTCAGAGTTGGCCACGTCCTACTTCAGCGATTGAGATTAAGAGTTTCCTGGGGTTGGCAGGTTATTATCGTCGATTTGCGCAGGGTTTTTCATCTATTGCAGCACCTTTGACTAGATTGACCCAGAAGGTTTCTCCTTTCCATTGGTCCGATGATTGTGAGGTGAGCTTTCATAAGCTCAAGACGACTTTGACTACAGCACCAGTCCCAGTGTTGCCTTCCGGTTCGTGGATGTATACTGTTGTATTATGACGCTTCACGCGTTGGCTTAGGTTGTGTATTGATGTAGGAGGGGCGATTTATTGTACATGCTTTATGTCAGCTGAAGATTCATGAAAAGAATCATCTTGTGCACGATCTAGAGTTGGCCGCGATTGTTCATGCTCTTAAGATGTGGTGGCATTATCTGTATGAGGTGTCATGTGAGGTTTATACTGATCATCGCAGTTTACAACATTTGTTCAAGCAGAGGGATCTCAATTTGAGGCGGCATAGATGGCTTGAGTTACTGAAGGATTATGACATCACCATTCTTTATCATCCGGGCAAGGCAAATATGGTCGCAGATGCCTTAAGATGGAAGGCAGAGAGTATGGGTAGTTTGACATTCATTTCAGCAGAGGAGAGGCCACTAGCCTTGGACATTCAGTCCTTGGCTAACAAACTTGTGAGATTGGATATTTTAGAGCCCAGGTGAGTTCTTGCATTTTTGTTGCTCAGTCTTTATTATTGGGGCGGATCAAGGTTCGATAGTTCGTTGATCTGCATTTGGCAGTTCTTAGAGAGACAGTGTTACAGGGTGGTGCCGAGGAGGTTTCTACTGGTGAGGATGGTGTTATGCGAGTCCAAGGTCGCCTATGTGTTCATAATGTTGATGGTCTGAAGAAGAGGATCCTAGAGGAGGCACACAATTCGCGGTATTCCATTCATCCGGGTGCTACGAAGATGTATCGCGACCTGAGGTAGCATTATTGGTGGTGGAGGATACAGAAAGACATAGTTGAGTACATGGTTAGGTGCTTGAATTGCCAGCAGGTTAAGTATGAGCACCAGAGTCCAGGTGGCTTACTTCAGCAGATGTCTATACCTGAGTGGAAATGGGAGCGCATTACTATGGACTTTATAGTTGGGTTGTCGCAGACATAGCGGAAGTTTGATGCAGTTTAGGTCATTATCGACAGGTTGACCAAGTCGGCATACTTCATTCCGGTGGTGATTGGCTTAGATCTACATTCGGGAGATAGTTCGATTGCACGGTGTGCCTGTTTTCATCATATCAGGTAGAGGCCCTCATTTCACTTCACATTTCTGGAGAGCTATTTAGAGTGAGTTGGGGACCCATGTGGAGCTCAGTACAACATTCCATCCCCAGACCAACGGACAGTCATAGTGGACAGTTCAAATTTTGGAGGACATCCTTTGAGCATGTGTGATTGACTTTGGAGGATAGTGGGATCCGATTTTTCCTTTGGCCAAGTTTTCTTACAACAACAGCTATCAGTCCAACATCGAGATGGCTTCATTTGAGGCGTTATATGATCGAAGATGTCTTTCTCCTGTCGGGTGGTTTGGGCCTGGTGAGGCTACGTTGTATACTATATACTTGGTGAAAGATTCCTTGGAAAAGGTAAAGTTGATTCAAGAAAGACTTCACACATCATAGTTCAGATAGAAGAGTTACACGGATCAGAAGGCGCGTGATGTATCATTCATGATCAGCGAGAAGGTTCTCTTTAAAGTCTCGCCAATGAAGGGTATTATGAGATTGGGGAAGAGGGTCAAGTTGAGCCCAAGGTTAATAGGCCCATTCAAGGTGTTGAGGCGAGTTGGGGAGGTTGCTTATGTGCTTGCTTTACCTCCCACCCTATTAGGGGTTCATCTATTTTTTCACGTGTCTATGCTTCGGAGGTAACACGCCGACTTGTCCCATGTGTTAGACTTCATTACTATTAATCTAGATGAGAGCTTGGGATATGAGGAGGAACAGTTGCCAGTGTTGATAGACAGGATCGCCAGTTGAGATTCAAGAGGTTTTCTACGGTAAAGGTCCAGTGGAGGGGCCAAGCAGTTGAGGAGGCGACCTGGGAGTCCGAGTAGGATATGCGAAGCAGATATCTGCACATATTCAACACTTCATGTATGAATCTAAACTCGTTCCAGGACGAACGTTTGTTTAAGTGGTGGAGAATCTAACGACCCGACTGGTCTTTTTGCCTTCTAGAACCCAGTTCCCTTAAATAAGACTTCCTGTACCTTATTTTACTGATTTATAACTTGCAGGGATGGTTGGTTCGGGATTCGGAAGCGTTTTGGTTGAAATCGGAACATTTGGTTCCTCAAGATTGGCTTAAAAGGACAAGTTTGAATTCGGTCAATATTTTGAGTAAACTACATCAAAATCGGGATTTGAAGGTTCCAACAGGTTCGTATCATGATTTTGGACTTGCGCGTATGTCTGAATTAGGTTTTGGATGACCCGGGAGTATTTTGGCGCGTAATAGTGAAAGTTGGTTCTTTAAGAATTTTAAAGTTCTTGAAATTTGGTTTGGAGCGAGTTTTTGGGATATCGAGGTCCAAATGGAATTTCGAGATCGGGAATATTTCCGTAGTGTCATTTAAGACTTGCACGCAAAATTTGGTGTCATTCCGAGTAGTCTAAGTATGACTCAACACGACGAATTTAGAAAACTTAAAGTTCAAAGTTTGATTCAATTTAGTTTTGGGGTATGATTCTTGGTTTCATTGTTGTTTTTTGCATTTCGAGAATTCGAGCAAGTCCATATTATGATTACAGACCTGTTAGTGCCTTTGGACAGGGTCCCGAGGGGCTTGGGTGAGTTTCGGATCCTTCGGAGCTAAATACATGATACGAGATCTGCCAAGTTCTGGTTCCCTTCTTCGCGAATGCGAAGGGATTGGGCTGGGGGAGAAATGTTCTTCGTGTTCGCAATAGCTATTCTGAGTTCGCGAAGGTCTGGGTCAATGATCTTCGCGTTCGCATGAGGCGGCTCATAGAGTAGCTGGGCCTGGCCATCTTCGTTCTTCGCATTCGCGGAGTAGCTCTCGCATTCGCGTAGGTCTAGCCCAGCTAACCTTCGCATTCGCAAGTCCATGGTCTCGATCGCGATGAATGGCCTTCAAAGGGCCTGAGCAAATGGCCTTCGCGAACGCGAAGCCTCTCTCGCGATGAAGGGGCAGCTGGGCAGTAAGTTTAAAATCGGACTTAGGCTTAGTTGGGGTCATTTATTGTATTCTTGGGCGATTTGAGAGCTTCCAAATAGGAGAATTCAACCTAGAATTAGTGAGGTAAGTTATTTCTACTGATAGTGAGTTTAGTACTTGATTTTTGGATAGATTAACACACAAAAATTAGTGAAAATCATGGAATTCGAGTAAAACCTAGGGTTTTGATAAAAATAAGATTTAACCACTAAATTTGTTATGGAATGGGGTAAAAGTCATATATTCTTCATCCTTAGGTTATAGGTAACAACTTTCTTCAAAAATTTTCGGAATCCAGGCACGTGGGCCTGGAATGAATTTTAGGAATCTTGTAATTTGAATTGGGGAATCACTCTAAGGGTTGGGATATGAACTTTTAAGCCTATATTGAATAGTTTTTATTCTATTTGGATAGTTTTGGAGTGTTTGGCGCCAAATTGAGAGTTTAGGCAAAAGCTTAGACCGGAATGTAGATCGTGAAGCAAGGTAAGTCTCTTTTCTAACCTTATAAGAGGAAACTGTTCATATAGGAGAAATAATTGAATATTTGCAACAAATTGCGGAGTCTACGTATGCACGAGGTGACGAAAGTCCGTGCTTATCCACTATTATGTTTAAGTCCGGGTAGTCTAGGACCCAAAATCATGATTTACTTGCCATATTTGTACCTTTATCGTTAATTTAGATTGCGTGAAACATATCGAACTTGACAAATGAATTTCTAAAAAGCTAAATATCATTGTCTTGACCGCTAAAGGGAAGCTTAACATTTCTTTGGATAATTATTTCCTGATAAATTATTGATTGACTGCTTGATATGTTTATCTGTTTTTGTCTGCGTCGCATGTATGATTCGGGAGCGGGGTAATAGATGCATCTATGATTCGCCTCGTTCGACCCTTCGGCAGTGCACACTTTATTTTTATATTGGATTGGATCGTACGACCTCGGCATTTCTTGGGCATGCTTCTTTTGTGGTGCTTTCTGTGATTTGAATGGTTTTAAATGCCTTGAAAATATAATTGTTAACTGAGATATTATCTAGGAAAGAACCTACCACTTCCCATTATAAATTTTTATTTATTTGACATCCATGCTTAGAATAACACTTAAATTATATTATTATTGACCCTAGTAAGTGTCAAGTCGATCTCTCGTCACTACTTATTCTAGGTTAGACTGGATACTTACTGGGTACATATTGTTTATGTACTCATACTATGCTACTGTACTTAAATATACAAGATCTGAGGCAGGTACATCTAACTACCAGTTCGGCGCACGTCCCTGATACTCGACGAGATTCCACGGTGAGTTCACCCTTCTGAGCTATTCAACAGCATGCCGGTGTCTCTTCTTTTGTGTATTCTACTAGTTGCCCTAGTACTTGTGATACTAGTTCCTGGCACACATTTTGGTAGACTATTCTTTCGGGTTGTATATCTATTATTATGAACGGCTAATTATCACTTGCTTTAATTTTAAGTTAAGAAAATTATGGGATGTTTTGGTAAAATAAATGAGAATTCACTAGTATTTCGGGTTGGCTTGCCTAGAAACGGTGTTGGACGCCATCGTCACCTGTAATGAAATTTGGGTCGTGACACTATATAGCCACTATAAAAATAATAGCCAAAAAATTATATAAAATTAGTATATTTTTTGTATATGTATATATTTGTATGTTATATACAAATTTTATACAGTTTGTTTGCTACTAAACATAAATAATTTATGCATGGGCTAAAAATGATAATACCCATTAGAGCATCCATGTGTCTTGCTAACAATAGATAATATATATAGCCATTTTTGTAAGTTTATCAACAAAAATCTGTCTCGTCCTAGTACGAAAATACTGGAATGATTTTTAAGCATTTATCTAGAATCTAGACACTTCAAGAAATAATTGATATTTGATTGTTTTATTTAAATAAATTTAATTCCCAACTAATTGGTTATGTAAACATAAAGAGTATTTAGCTAAGCTTATAAGCTGATCAAACTAGCTTATAAGCACTTTTCAACGTATCTACGCGTTTGGTAAAGTTAAAAGTGCTTATAAGTCAAAATTAAGCCAAAAGCCATAAGATGACCACCCTCAGCTTATGAATTTCTAACTTATAAGCACTTTAAGTTTGATCAAATTATTTACTATTTTATCCTTAAAATATTCTTTTTTAGAACAAAACTCTTACATCGATACTCACTACCTCACGTATTATTTCAACCTACCCCCCCCCCCCCCCCCCCCCC
>MU725871.1:3624-39029 GCA_026770625.1 Nicotiana glauca
TCATCACTTCTCGTCAGCTGATTCGGCGAGCCCCTTTCCATTCGGGGCCCTATGTGGCTTATGCCACTTCTGTTTTGGGATCTTATTTTGATGTTTGTATAAGGTATAGCCAGAGCCTTGTTGCCGTCATTTCCATATTATTCTTCAATTGTATTTAGAGGCTCCGTAGACAGGTTGTGGGTAGTTTCGGGCATGGGAATTTAAAAGATAAATATTGATGTTTGGCAATGATGTATAAAACTTGGAATACTTGTATTATGGTGAATGAAGTTGCTAATAAAAAAAATGAAATGGAAATTGTTATTGATAGGTTTATAGAATTTGGTTAATTGAGTCCATCTCATATAAATGGCTATTTCACTTGGTTAATAGGTAATGAAAATGCGGGATAACACGTGGGATAGAAAAGGCACCCAGGTCCGCTTGACTGTGGATACCCGGTTGAGCGCCGGTCATGTCCCTTGAATTTGGGGCGTGAAAATAGATTGGGCTTTGTTGTGGGGCACTCTATTGAGTATTCGGTTAGCTGTAAGGATTGCTTCTCCACACAAGCTCTGCGGTAAGATAAAATTTATTAATAAAGCTTCATCATTTCCTTGAATTTACGGTTTTTCCTTTCCACAATTCCATTGGATTGAGATGTGTAGGGAGTAGTACTTTGATGGATAATTCCATATTCTAAACATATCTTTGCAAAAGGAGATTCGTATTCTCCACCCCTATTACTTCTATTCATTTTAATCTTTTTATTCAATTGATTCTCCACTTCATTTTTGTATTGATTGAATGTTTCAATTTCTTCATACTTACTATTAAGCAAATAAACATAACAATATCGAGTACAATCATCAATAAAAATTATAAAATACTTTTTCCCACCACAATATGGTGTTGACTTCATATCACAAGTGTCAGTATGAATTAAGTATAAAGGATTAGAATTTCTTTCGACAAACTTATAAGTATGTTTGACAAACTTATATTGAACACATATTTGATATTTTAATTTATTACACTCGAATATAGGCAATACTTCTATATTAATTAACTTCCGCAAGGTTTTGTAATTAATATGTCCCAAACAAATATGCCATAAATTATTTGACTCAAATAAATAATAAGAACCTAAAAATTTATTAATCTTGTCAACAACTATTACATTGAGTTTGAAAACACCCTATGTGAGGTAACCCTTTCCAACATACATATTATTCTTGCTTACAACAACTTTGTCAGATACAAATAAACATCTGAAACCATTATTAACAAGTAGAGAAGTTGAATCTATTTTTTTTCTAAAAGTAGGAACATGGAGAATGTTGTTGAGCATTAACATGTTGTCGGAAGTCATCTTCAAGAATATCTTTCCATAACTGTCAATATTGGTTGTTGCAGTATTTCCCATGGAAAGCTCTTCTTCGGGACCAATAGTAGATTAAGTCGCAAATGCTTCTTTGACAACACAAATATATCAAGTGTTTCCATATCAATCCACCACGCATTCGGATTTCCAACTAAGTTAGCACACAGATCATCAATCTTCTCCACTATGTTGGCCTGTCCTTTTTTCTTGTCCTTTTCGGGAGATGACAGTCAGGGGCTTTGTGACCAGCTTTTCCACAATTATAGAAATTTCCCTCGAATATTTTCTTGTTCTTCTCCTTATTCTATCCAGAAGGCCTTCATCTTCTTACTTTTTGGAGCAGCCTTTTCAACAATATTCGCTCCCATAATCGTTAAATTTCCACGTGACTTCTTCTACTATTTTGTTATCATCCTCAATCTTGAGATGAATCACAAGATCTTCTAACTTCATTTCTTTGCGCTTGTGCTTTAGATAATTTTTTAAATCTCTCCACGAAGGAGGTAACTTTTCAAGTGCATCCCCTGATTTTTTCGAAGTATTCATAGCACTGTCGATATTATACAAATCATCCTCCACAACACTTAGGATGTAGCCTTTGCTAAGAAAATCTACTTGTTTTCATGCCTCAACAATCATAAATTTTTCATTGTGTGACATGTCATCGACATGCACTGAAGGGTCTTCGCTGGTGAATTTCTACATACCCAGCGTGGTAAGCCAAAAGAACACCTTTTCCTTCCATCCTTTGAAGTTGGTTCAAGAATTTTTTTTAATTTTTCGGCTGGTGACGCAACAGTTCGTCTTAAGGAGGTTATTGTCATTGCCACAACAGTTGGAGAAGGAGTACCATTTTCAATTGTCATTTCTCACTGTCAACAATAGAACAGTTCAATTAATGGCAGAAAATAAGATAGTAAAGAATAGTGTAGTTAATAATAAACAGTACCTATAATAAACAAAAACCGAAGTTTTATATACTGTTTCACAAGAAAATGATGATTTTTTATGTTCTTCAAATCGTTGTTGAACTATGAACTTTTATAATCTGATGAAGTTTTTATATCTTCACATCATAAATAAAAAAATTCACAAGGAGTAGAAACCATAAGGGGTTTAATCTCTAGAAAACACAATATAAATTAAAGTACAAATATAATTTTCTTAAGATTGTTATCAATCTGTATTAACTACAATATTATGAAACAGTAAAATTTCTGTAACAGAAACAGAAAATAAGAAGTAGAGCATATGTCGAATTAACCAAACCAGAATGTGAAAGTAAAATTCAGAATGAAATCGAGCCAACTGAATACACAGTGTATTGTTAAGGAAATTATTTCCCTCAATTACCCGAGGTGGTTGAATATTATCCCCGGGATAGAACGATTTAACTCACCAAAGTATCGGTACCTAAAACGTTGATGAACTATCAACCACTTAATGAATGTAAATCACACTAAAATCTATTTGTGTAGAAGACAAAAAAGAAGTTTCAAAAACTTTTGGATCAAAGCAACTTTATAGCTATTTTCTAGCATTGTTTTTGAAAATTTGCAATCTTTCAGAAATAGTCATGGTTGTTAGAATAGACGAAAATGTTTAAAGTATTCCGGAAAAAGAATATAAAATTATTCGAAAAAGAAAATGGGTCGGGTCACATCGTGCGCAGGTCCTAGGTTATTCTGGGTTGACTTTTGATAATTAATTAAATAACTGAAAGAAAATTTATCCAAACATTTAATAAATTAATCGATCTTTGATCGTAGCAGAAACCGAGCGAGGATGACGGTAGCGCGAGGTTACCTTCTTTCCATCCTATTTAACACCAAGATAAGTGCTTTCTTAATATAAGCACATTTCGTTTTCTTTCCACTATCAACGAGGGACAATTGCTCTTTTCAAAGCATAAGGAACAACTCACTTTTCCGTCATATTTCTTCCTTCTATTTTCCATTCACCAAATTCCAGTCTCGACAAAGCATGAGTTAAAAATTGGAGCCCATAAGTATGAGTTAAAAATAGTTTATTTTTATATGCAGTAGTAAGACTTTTAAAAATATGATTGAAATATTTATCTCCAGATACAGTATTTCAGATTGATTTTTTTGGATAGAAATCTTCAACATTGTCAAATCTGATACAACTTGACGTGAACCTGCCTTGAACCTATCTTCAACGTCATTGAACCATTAGCTCTGATACTACTTGTTGGGATAAAAAATAATAATGCGTTATGCGTAAGCTAACGTAGCAACTATGATGATGACAAATCAGACAACACAAAAAACTATATTAATGGTGACGTAATACCTTAATATGGTTTGGTCAATTGACCTACACATAATAAAACTAATATATTAGAAAAAAACTATGGAGAGAAAAATCTCCCCCCTAAATGAATATCTTTTAATGACACCTCCGACCGCTCAGCCTCTAACCCCTCCTCCCTACATAAACCCCTAGTAGCACCCACGCCAACAGCCACCCACGCCAGTGCCGACGCAAGTGCTGCTACAGGTACGGATTCTTTTCTAGCGAGGACGAGCTATTTTCAGTTGGAGGGATAAAGCTTGGATCTACTCTATTTCTAGGTACCACTTATTTTTAACTTATTTTCAGCTAATTCTGTTGGATAAAGCTTGGATTTTCTCTGTTTTTGGGTACTGCAAAGTTTGAGCCTTTTTGTTTAGTGTTACATTTTCTTGCTGGTTTTGTTTCTATGTTATATGTATGAAAGTGATATTTTGGTAGGACCTTGTCTCCCTCTCGTTCTCCAAAACGTATATTCATCTACATATTTCTCTTCTTTGCAAAAAAGTATTTTCTGCGTGTGTTTTCTTAGTTTTGTGCAATATCAGCTGTAGATCGAATTTGGGTCTTGGTAATTTGTTTATTTTGCTTCTCTAAAAGGTTTTTACTTTATCTTTTTCTTCATTTTACTTGGTGAATTTTGTGTAGCCCTCTGCATTTTCCCTATATATCCCCTACTACTATTAGACGCTATACCAGTGGTAGCGGTGACAACCTTTTTGGTTTTTCGGTCGTGGTATTTTTTATGTTTTTAGGGAATTTTCGAACTTGTTGAAGACAAGTTGGGTGCACAAACACTAGCAAAGGAGAGCAACCGGGAAGAGCAACATCAAAGGGCGGTGGGAAGCGGTGCATGAGCATACAACTATATCGAGTACATCAAGTCAACACAGGTTTGGATCTCAAGAGTTGGTACCTCCCGTTCTACGGTTTTCCATTTTGGTGTGAAGTACTTTGATGTTACTTTAGATCAAAATAGTTCAGTCATTCTACTTGTGTACTTGTAGTCACTTGCTTCCTTTTAGTTTGATTCGTTATCCGTTGTGCACTACAGAGTTTTCTTTATATTGGTCGTAGGTATAGTGGTTGTAGTCTGGGATGATAGATTAAGGGCATATCCTCGTGTGGGGCCGGGTTCGGGGTGTGGGACGGGAGGCAGGGGAGGTAGATGGGGCAAGGTAGCCTATAGGTTGAGAATCGGGTCATGAAACATAGGTTCGCTAACGAGTAAGTCCATAGAGTTGGCGAAGATCCTTCAGAAGAGGAAGATTAATATAGCGTGTGTCCAGGAGACTAGGTGGGTCGGATCGAGGGCAAGAAACGCGGATTGGTATAATCTGTGGTACTCTAGAGTCCTGAAGGGTAAGAACGGAGTGTGTATTCTGGTAGATAGCCACCTTAGAGAGTCGGTGGTTGAGGTCAAGTGGGTGAATGATAGACTAATGACCATTAAATTGGTGGTGGGTAAGTGTACTTTAAATGTCATTAGTGCGTATGCGTCACAAGTAGGCTTGGATGAGGAGATGAAAAGGCGCTTTTTGGAGGGGTTGGATGACATCATCAGTAGTATTCCGCTTTCTGAGAGGTTATTTATAGGAGGAGATTTTAATGGTCATATTGGGTCGTCTGCAGGTGGTTATACTGCAGTACATGGCGGCTTTGGTTTCGGGGAGCAGAACGAAAGGGGAACTTCGTTGCTGGACTTCGCTAAGGCATTCGATCTAGTGATTGCGAACTCTAGTTTTCCTAAGCGGGAGGAGCATTTGGCCACTTACCAAAGTTCGGTGGTAAAGACTCAGATTGAGTATGCCCTTCTCAAGAGATGCGACAGATGGTTGTGTGTGGATTGCAAAGTTATCCCAGGTGAGACCCTTGCGACACAAAATAGGCTTTTGGTGATGGACATTAGTAGTATGATAAGGAGGAGGAAGAGGTCAGTACGAGGCCACCCGAGGATTAGGTGGGGCGCCCTGAATGAGGATAAAGCTCAGGAGTTGGTAGGAAGGTTATCGGCAATGGAAGCTTGGAGAAGTAGTGAGGATGCAAACATTATGTGGTCGACGAAGGCAGAATGTATAAAGAAGGCGGCGAGAGAGGTGTTAGGGATATCTTTGGGATGCACCGAGGGCCACGAAGGAGACTGGTGGTGGAATGCAGTTGTCCAAGGTGAAGTGGAAACGAAAAAGGCGACTTACCTGCGGTTAGTAGGGAGCACTGGCGAGGAGGAGAAGAGATCGAACAATGAGAGATATAACGTTGCTAGGAGGGAGGCAAAGATGGATGTTACACAGGCTAAGACGATAACTTTTGCTCGTCTGTATGAGGAGCTAAGGAACAAAGTCGGGGAGAAAAAGCTATTCCGACTCGCTAAGGTGAGAGAGAGGACGGCTCGGAATCTAGACCAAGTGAGGTGCATAAAATATGATGATGGAAAAGTTTTGATGGGGGATGACCATATTAAGAGGAGATGGCAGACCTACTTTTATAAACTTCTGAATGAAGAAGGGGGTCAGAATATTGTACTAGGTGATTTCCAAAATGCCGATAGCC
Organism: Nicotiana glauca; assembly: GCA_026770625.1. Lineage (NCBI taxonomy): Eukaryota > Viridiplantae > Streptophyta > Magnoliopsida > Solanales > Solanaceae > Nicotiana > Nicotiana glauca. The sequence goes on from MU725871.1 coordinate 9,851, forward strand.
CACATGAGATAAGTGATTGTAGGGACTTTGAGGTCGATGAGGTCATGGAGGCAATGCATAAGATAAGGAGGTGCAGAGCTACCGGATCAAATGAAATTCCGATTGAACTTTGGAGGTGTGCGGGCAGAGCAGGCTTGGAATGGCTTACTGGGTTGTTTAATGTTATATTCAAGACTAATAGGATACCTGAAGAGTGGAAGTGGAGTACAATGGTTATGTTATATAAGAACAAAGGCGATATCCAGAGCTGTAACAACTATAGGGGTATCAAATTACTGAGTTATACAATGAAAGTCTGGGAGAGAGTGGTAGATATGAGAGTGAGAAGGACGGTGTCTATTTCAGACAACCAGTTCGGGTTCATGCCAGTACGATCTACCACAGAAGCTATCCACCTTATTAGGAGGATGGTGGAACAATACAGGGATAAGAAGAAGGATCTCCACATGGTGTTTATCGATCTAGAGAAAGCGTACGACAGGGATCCCAGGGAGGTCTTATGGAGATGCTTGGAGGTTAAAGGGGTCCCGATTGCCTACACTAGGGTGATTAAAGACATGTATGATGGAGCTAAGACTCGAGTTAGGACAGTAGGAGGTGACTACGAGCATTTTTCAGTTGTTACGGGGTTGCACCAAGGTTCTGCGTTCAGCCCTTTCCTATTTTACCTAGTAATAGATGCCATAACGCATAATATTCAAGGAGAGGTGCCATGCTGTATGCTATTTACTAATGATATAGTCCTAATTGACGAGACAAGACGCGGCGTCAACGAGAGGCTAGAGATTTGGAGACAGGCCCTTGAGTCTAAAGGTTTCAGGTTGAGCAGGACGAAGACGGAATATCTTGAGTGCAAGTTTGTGCTCGAGCAGACGAACGCAGGAGTGGAAGTGAGGCTTGACTCCCAACTCATCCCTCAGAGAGGTAGTTTCAAGTACATTAGGTCAGTTATTCAGGGGACAGGGAGATCGACGAGGATGTCAAACACCGTATAGGGGTGGGGTGGATGAAGTGGAGGTTAGCAACGGGAGTCCTGTGTGACAATAAAGTTCCACTTTTACTAAAAGGTAAGTTTTATAGAGTAGTGATTAGACTGGCCATGTTGTATGGGACCGAGTGTTGGCCGATTAAGAACTCACACATCCAGAAGATACAAGTAGCAGAGATGTGGATGTTGAGGTGGATGTGTGGGCATACAAGAAAGGATAAGATTAGGAATGAAGTTATACGAAAGAGGGTGGACGCGGCGCCTATGGAGGACAAGATGCGGGAAGCAAGACTCAGATGGTTCGGGCACATTCAGAGGAGGAGCAGTGATGCACCGATGCGAAGTTGTGAGCGACAGGCGGTGGTGGCCAAGAGAAGATGTAGAGGGAGACCTAAGAAGTATTGGAGAGAGATGATCAGGCAAGACATGATGCGACTTAGGATTACTGAGGACATGGCCCTTAAAAGGGGATTGTGGAGGTCGAGTATTAAGGTTGTAGGTTAGGGGGAACTTGGGGATATTTCTACAGCGCGCTAGAGTGAGACTAGACAGTTAGTAGTTAGGCTTATGATGCTACGGATCAGCTACTGATGCAGGGCTTTATATTCTAGATATTAGTATACTTTCCTCTTTCTCGTATTTCTTATATTCCTTATATTGTTGTTATTTTATTATTTATGTAATTTTATGTTATGTTATGTAATTTATGTTAATTATTATGAGTCTATTGCTAGTAATAATATATTGTCACTTGTTCCTGTCACTTGTTTCCTTCTTGAGCCGAGGGTCTCCTGGAAACAGCCTCTCTGCCCCTCAGGGTAGGGGTAAGGTCTGCGTACATATTACCCTCCCCAGACCCCACTTGTGAGAATACACTTGGTTGTTGTTGTTGTTGTTGTTGTTGTTATATTGTGAATGCTATATTGTTGTTGTTATGTGAAGGAAGAATTTTCAATAGGTAGAGGCCATAACATTTCCTCCAAAAAAGGAATCTGTTAAATATGGAAGAGATTTTTATTTTCTTTTAAGAAAAGGTAAAATAACTATGGTTAATATTCTACATTTTCTTTAAGTCAATGAATAAATTCAAATATGATTAAAAAAAAATGAGGACAAATTCCTCACACACTCGTGCCTCGAAGTTATACGCTTCTTTAGTTTCTATCACCGTAAGCTGAACGCTGCCTCCTTTTCATACAAGGTAAACAAATTGTTTCATCTCCTCTCAATATGGTCTTACTAGTATTAGCTTCCTTTCCCTATGGAACCTCATTTATTACAAATATATATTTTGTAGATAGCAGCCAGACAGGATATATCGGAAAAAGTTGAGCAAGTATCTAAAATATCTGATGTAAAATATCTCCTTATTTTAATTTTAAAAAAAGTATGCAAGATTGGTCATCTCTTTAATTAGTTGTAAGCAACACTAGGGCCATTGAAAACTAAAATAAAAAAAATGAAAAAAGAGGAAAAGAGTTGAGTAAGGAAGATGAGAAGAAAAATGCATCATATATGGAGGCAAAGAACATGTAAAAAAATAAAACTTATAGCGAGTTTGCCTCTGGAAAAAGAGGGTTTATTTTCTTTATCAGAAAAGGAAAAATAGTGTAAAAGTTTACTCCATTTATGTACTCCAACCCTCCTATAAAGAATGCATCTATCAGTGGAGTAAAGCAATTTTTTACTGAAAATTTCCAACACTTCTTACTAAACTTTCGATTTATGGTACTTCCCTGGATGTATAAATTTTAGTTTGAGGAGTAAGAAATTGATGTACTTGATAGCTGATAGCTGATGGGATTTTACTTTAGCCTTCAATAGGCAACATGATTATTCTTTTAAACTTCTTTTTTACCACTTTGTTACAAAATGGAAATTAAAATGAATGGAAATTTATCCGAAACCGGTAAAGTGGTGTTTCTCGCCTTCAATTACAGTCATATATTAACCATAGCATTTACATGCTTGTTTATTTGGAAGTGCCACATCAGACGGTAAATAATTAATCTTGGTAAGAAATTAGTCAGTTGATCGGCTTTACTTTTGCTTCTTGAATTGACAGTAGTTTTTCCTTTGAATTTCTTTTTACCCCTCCGGTACAATATGTAAAATAGAAGAATGAAAATTTATTCGAAACCAGTAAAAGTTGGGGCGCCTCGCCTTTAATCACAGTTAACACATCAACAACAACATTATCTTGCTTGCTTAATCTGGCATTGCCAGATTAGGTGATAAATAATTAATCTTGGTCATAATTTAGAGTTACATGAGCAGTTGCTTTCTTCAATAGGAAACGTATAGTTTCTTTTTGAATTTTTTACTCCTCTGCTGCTCAGTGGCGGATGTAGCTACCAAGCTACGGGTTCAATTAAAATAGTAGAAGTAACTTTATACAAGGGTTAGATATGTACATGTTTACTTTGAATTTTTCTTGTACTAATCTTCAAAAATCCCTTTGAGTTCTCCAAGTCTATCTGCAAATCTTTAAAGCTTTTCACATCTTTCGAGCCTTCACATTCTGCTACGTTACCAATCCTTCCTCAAAACAACAAACCTTATCTTCTTCTCCTTTCTTTACACAAATATGGCGAACACATCAAAAATTGTTCCTCAAAATGAAAAAGCCTTTCCATCGCGGCCAGCCAGCGACAAAACACCGGTGGAACCACGCCTTGAGGAGAGTGTTCCCGGGGGTGTGATCTTACTTCCGACTTCAAAGTCGAGAAAACTTCATTGATCCCTGGTCTATGCGAGCCAGTGTCGAGATATATATACTCAATAATCGGGGATGACCTTGAGCATATCAAGAAATATTGCCATTGGGAGAATAAAGAGGTGGTGATCCCGACCTACGAGGAAGATATCACTACCCACGTGAAAGGATTTCTAAGTGTTTACACTTACCCCATCAAGTTGGGCTCTGTCGATCCCGTCATCATCGACTTCTGCCGCCAATACCAAGGTCGAAGGGGTGCCTTTCACCCTCGACCACCTTATTAGAATGTGCATCCCCCGTCAATATCGAGATGGGCTGATAAGCCTTCAACGTCGGGCTACTAAGTTACTGCTCTCGAGCATAGACGAGGACAAGGATCGAGGATGGATGGGCCGGTTCATTTGAGTGAGGATTTCCGACATAATCCCGGCCAAGAAGATGCAATTCCCCAAGGAATAGAACATAGGGATTAAGTGCAAACCTACCTATAGTTTCTGTTTATTATTTTGTTTCTTTTGCATTTTCTCATCAACATCCTTTCCTACGATGCAGCAGTTTCTTGGGTGCCTGGTGCAATTCCGAACCTCGAGAGCTAGGTTCGGAAATTGTCCTCAACCTCTTCGTGCGTTGAGCGCTCATGGCGCAATTTGGCAATGGGTCGATGGGAGGCCAAAAATCATGGTAAGCTTCTTTGCACGCTTTTGATGCTCTTTTCTGAGATGTTTCATTTTATTTTTACTTGATTTCCTTTCATTCAGGTCTCAAAGAAAACACTGTCAGTAGGCCTCCACTCGGGAGGAAGAAAACCTTTCCCAACTGCTTGCTCTAAAACAGAAGAAAGAGCAGAATCAGAGAGAAGTTTTGAGTTCCACGAAACTGGATGAGCCAAAACCTAAGAAGACGCGATCCCCGCAAGGGTGAGTTTATCCCTCTATCGATGCAGTCGGTCCAGCTCTTAAGAGAGGAGGAAGAAGCAGAAGAGAAAGAGATGATTTAGTCTGGTGGCTCAAATGTGAGCCAGCACTGAGGGTCAAAAGGCCACCAGATTGGTCGATACTGGAGATACTTTACCCCGACCTGACGGGGTCCAAGACGGGAATTCAATTGGAATCCCTGAGTTAATAGGAGCTGAGGGCACACCACCTCGGGGTAAGAGGGTGTTAGAAACAGCTGTGGAGGCCAGTCCCAAGGTTCCTCGAAATATAGAGGGCGCCCTGAGTGATCTACTTGGGGCAATAGAAATCGGAGGCTCCCCTCCATTCCCTTTATTCTCATACGAGGAAGTTAGGGAGGCTTGGGTCATGCAGACTCCTCATGTAGAAGGTGCTCTTGGAGGGAAAGACCTTTTCCGTTGCTATTTTGCTGGGCTTGACAATGTTGTTGGCCCGAGTGTTTTGGAAATATCGAAGAAGGATTAGGGTGGGGTGCTGAGTCTGTTCGATGAAGCATAGTAGGCTTTGAATCTGGTAAGCTTTGACTCTCATTGTTTATATCATATTTGTGCTTCTTCTTTTCTTATTTAATATATTTCCTTATATCTGTGCGAGCCCTGACACTTTATCAGGAGGCATTCTCCAAATCTTGGGGGAAGCTGGGTCTGTTCAAGACCGATATTCAAAGGCTTACTGAGGAGAAGAATGCTCTCAAGCTTCTTAGTGAACAGAAAGAAAGAGTAATTGAGGGTCTCCGAGCTAAGTTGGCCATAGCCCAGAAAGAATAAAATGAAATGACCGAGCAGGTAAACAAAGTCTTTGACGTTTATGGCCTCGGTTTGGGTGTGACGGCTAAGGTTCAATGTTACAGGTCCAACGGTTGCATGAAATGATAGTGCAACTCCGAGGAGAGGTAGATGAGGTGAAGACAAAGACTTCAATGTAGAAACAAACAATGGATCGCCTCGCCCCAGAGAAAGAGGCTACTCAATCCCAATTTTTAGCAGTTGAAAGTCAGCTCCACGACATGAAGAAGAAAAGTTCAGCTCAAGCCAAGAAAATGGAGGAGGTCGAGGTTCGGTTGGCAATCGAACTTGCAAAAGAAAAACCCCAAATTGAGACGGCTAAATCTGATGCTGAGGAGATCACAGCTGTCTATCGATCTGATGCCGAGGCCGCTCAAACTCAAGCAAATGAAATTTCTGATGCTGCTCAGGATCGAGCATTCTATGTTTCCGAAATGCCAAATTCCTATCTCAAAGAGAGACTCTTGAGGAGATTCATGCTCGTGGATTTAACCTTGCTGTTGAGATCGAGAATGTGAAAGAGCTTGAGCCTGAAGCTAAAGCGTTGCTCTCCTCCGACGATGATGATTCTGGGAGCGCGAGTGGTTCCGAGGGTGGAGAAGATCGAGATGAGGCTCCCGACGAAGATGAGGCGCTTAGAATTTTTTTATTTTTCAGATTTTTGCATAAGACCCTGAGTGGCCTTTGTAAATATTTTTTCATACATGATCTCCAATTTCTGTTTTGTAAAAATTCTTTTTGCTTTTCGTCTTATGATAATTTTGATATACTTTATTCCTTGCGCGAATTTTGAATCACTTCATGGCTCGTAAAAATTTTATTTGTGAATCCAAAACTTAGGCAGCTTGATCAAAGTTGGACTAATATAGTCTTTGTAATCGAGTGGGTACTTGCTCGAACTCGAAGTAGAAAAACCTTTAGGTTTTAGATGAGCAAGGGTGGATTCTCAAACTCAAAATATATAATGGCCCTTAGGCACTTGAATTGAGTCTGATATGGTGTTAGGAAAGTGGTTTTTTCCCTTTTCGGCTTAAAATTTTTAATCATATAAAAATTTATTATGCCTTAGGACGAGAAAAATTGGTACCCATCATGTCAAGTACCTGATACAGTCCCTTCCAGTTTAGACCGAGCTTTCCCTAGTTCGGGTCTTGAGTGTTGATGGTGACTTTTCTCATAACTAATTCCCCAAATTTGAAGTGTCAAAAATTGGCTCTTCGATTGTAATATATTTTGATTCGCTGTTTCTGGTCGGCCATTCGAACAATGGTGGCTTCCCGTTTTTCATATAGCAACTCAAGGCTTGTATTCGCAGCCTCGTGATATGACTCTGCCGTTATGTATTGAAACCTGAAGCTAGGTTCTCCGACCGCGACTGGGATCAGAGCTTCAGCGCCATATACTAAGGAGAATGGTGTTGCCCCCATACTTGATTTTTTTTGTTGTTCAATAAGCCCAAAGGACATCCGGAAAAATCTATCTCCATTTTCCCTTAGCGTAGTTCATTCTTTTCTTTAGATTCTGAATGATGGTCTTGTTTATCGATTCGGTTTGTCTGTTCCCACTAGGATGATATGGCATTGACAAGATTCTTTTTATCTTGTGATCTTCGAGGAACTTTGTTATTTTGCTGCCGATGAATTGTTTTCCATTGTCGCATACGATCTCGGTGGGTATTCCAAATCGGCATATGATGTGATCCCAAATGAAGTTTATGACTTTTTTTTCTCTAACTTTTTCGAAAACCTGTGCTTCAACCCACTTAGAGAAATAGTCAGTCATAAAATAATGAATTTAGCTTTACCTGGGGTCGATGGTAGAGGGCCAACGATATCCATTTCCCATTTTATGAATAGCTTTGGGGATAGGACCAAATGAAGTTGCTCCCCGGTTTGGTGGATCATCGGTGCATGTATTTGGCATTTGTTTCATTTTCAAACGAACTACTAAGTATCTTTTTCCATATTCACCCAATAGTACCCTGCTCTGATGACTTTTTGAACTAGTGATTCGGCACCGGAATGGTTCCTATAAGTACCCTCGTAAATTTCTTGTAAGACGTAGTCGAGTGTCTTTCGGACCCAAATATATTGCCAACGGCCCATCGAACATCCTTCTGTACAATGTTCCATCTTCGGCCAATGTGAATCGTGCAGCTTTCGTTCACAAAGTCCTTGATTCCTTAGGGTCTGATGGAAGCTTTCCATTCTTTAGATACTCAATATATTTGTTCTTCCAATCCTAAGTTCGGCTTGTGGAGTTTATTTTGGGCTGGCCTTTTTTGGCTACTGACTTTGAAAGTTGTACGATAGTCCCTAAGCTAATTTCATTGTCTTCTACTGATGACCCTAAATTTGTAAGGGCATCGGCCTCAGTGTTCTGCTCTCGAGGTACATGCTGTAGGGTCCATTTTTTAAACCGGTGTAGGGTTACCTACAATTTTTTCAAGTACCTCTGCATTCGATCCTCTCAAACCTCGAAGGTCTTGTTGACTTGGTTAACCACAAGTAAGGAATCACACTTGGCCCCGATGACCTTTGCTCCCAAGCTTTTAGCTAGCTCGAGACCTGCAATCATGGCCTCTTACTCGGCTCATTGTTAGTATTGACCGATTGTATAAGTGTATTGCATGTGGGAGGCTTCAAAATGATGTATAGACCAGACCCCTTCACATTTGAAGCACCACCCGTGAAAAGGGTCCAAACCCCCAAAAATGTACCTGCTTTTAACAAAATTTCCCTTTCGACCTCGGGTACGAGGGCTGGCATGAAGTCGGCCACGAAGTCTGCTAAAATTTGAGACTTGATAGGCATTTGGGGTTGATACTCGATATCATACCCACTGATTTCAACAACCTATTTAGCCAATCGGCACAAGAGTTCGGGCTTGTGCAGAACATTACAAAGAGGGTAAATGGTCACCACACAAATTGGCCGACACTAAAAATATGGTTTTAATTTTAGATGGACGCTTATTAGAGCAAACGCTAATTTCTCTGAGTGTCTTGGCTTCAGCTAGAGTTTGACTAACATAGTAAATAGGAAATTGCGTACCTTTCTCTTCTCGAACAAGGACACCACTTACTGCGACCTCCGAGACTGCTAAATATTAGTAGAGCTACTCATCCACTTTCGTAGTATGAAGCAATGGTGGGATCGAAAGATACCACTTTAATTCTTCTAATGCTTGTTCGCATTCCGGGGTCCAGGCGAAATTGTTCTTCTTTTTTTAGCAGTAAGAAGAACTTGTGACTTCGATCTAAAGACCTTGAGATGAACTGGCAAAAGGCGGGTATCCGCCCTGTCAATATTTGTACGACCTTAACGTTGTCCACGACTGTAATGTCTTCGATTGCCTTTATTTTATTAGGGTTGATCTCTATTCCCTGATTTGACACCAAAAAACTGAGGAACTTGCCCGCACCAACCCCAATTGCACATTTCTTAGGATCGAGCTTCATGTTGCATTTTCTTAATATGTTGAAAGTTTTCTACAAATGTGTCAGTTTGTCCTCTGTGCACAAGGATTTAACAATCATGTTGTCAATATATACCTCCACTGTTTTATATATTTGTTCTTCAAACATTCGATTCACCAGGCGTTGGTAAGTAGCACCATCTTTTTTTAGCCCAAACAACATTACATTATAACCATAGGTGCCATACTTAGTGATGAAGGAAGTCTTTTCCTGATCCTCCGGGTTCATTTGAATTTGATTATACCCAGAATAGGTGTCGAGAAAACTAAGGATCTCATGGCCCGCCGTGGCATCGATCATGCGATCGATGTTCGGCAGAGGAAAAGAGTCTTTGGGACATGGTTTATTTAAATATATATAACTTATTGATCGCTTCCAACTTGACGATACACCATAGGAAGAGCGGGTGGCAATAGCTTTTACCCGAATAGAGGTCGGGATCGATTTCCTCAGGGAGCTAGTAGTGGAGTTGGATTTTCTGTCTAGTCTAGATATGTGTTTGTACTCCAAATATGACTTCAAACATTCTTGGTTTTTTATTTTATAACTACTGTTATAAAACTAATGATTAAAGCTAAATTATGCTACGAGAATATTGATAAGTTGTATCTAATGGGAAGAAGCGCACTAGGGTTGTGACATCACCTAGGTGGATAATTGACGAGTAGATATTACTAAGGATAGATTGACATATTTTGGGGTTTATGCTATAACCATTGCACAATTGTACCCACTCCACACCTCTCGGTAGAGAGAGTGATTTTGCCCAATTGACTTTCTCGAGACCAATTGGGTAGGCCAATTAGATCAAGCAACAAGGTTTCAAGTAGGGTGATTACTCTCTCGAGATTTAACCCGTTAATTGAGACTATCATTTCTCATAAGTCCATCCCAATTCCTTGTTGGGTCAATTTTGGGGTCATAAACTCTCTTTCTCAAGAAGATTTAAACCCACAAAGCTTGAATCAGTGTTTGCAACAACCAATTATTGAATAAAAACATAAAATCAACCCAAATAACAAACACCCATAATCAATCTAACCCTAGATGGCAACACCCAGCAATTATCAATACTAGGGTTGAGCCACAACCCTAGCTAATGGGTGTAGATACTCATGCTTGAAAGAGAAAATGAAGGAATAGATGAAGAACTAAGCATATTAATTAATTACTAAAAAGAAATCACAAGAATCTGTGGTAAAATTAAAGCTAAAGTGCCAAAAATGGCTACAAAACCGGGTATCACGAGCGCAGCTGTTACTGGAATACAAAAACTAACCTAAAAATGGTCAAATGTTTTATTTATACTAGGCTAGAAAAACTGGAAAAAAATACTCCTGCGGGGTCAGTGCGGGCCGCACAAAATGGACTGCAGTCACACTGGCTCTTGAACTTCACATTTCTGCTTCTCTAAACTTGAGGACCGCAGACCGCGTCGAAGTGTACCGCATCCACGGAGGGAGTTGGCACGGTCCGCACATTATGGACCGCAGACCACATGGTTGGAACATTGGGAATCTTCAATCTCTGCTTTGCAGACCGCACTAAAAGGTAGTGCGGCCGCGAAGTGACCACTGTGGACCGCGTAACGAGTACTGCGGCCGCGTAGCTTTAAGCCCAAATTTGCTAGGTCTCTGAACATCATGTCCTCTAAACCTCATGTCCGCGGACCGCACAAAAGAGTAGTGTGTCCACGTAGCCTCATCCTGATTATACCAACTCTCTGAACTTTCTAGTGCAGCCGCATTCACTTTTGCGCGATCCGCACTAGGTTCTCTTTTCCTTAGATTTCTTAGTCTTTGATACTTGAGCAGGTTTCACTCCTTTTTGAGCTAATCTTTGACATTTTCGTCACTTGTTGATCAAACCTGCAATTAAGCACAACCTGTGAGTATTTTGAAACTATTTTATAGCAATTTATAACCAAAGCATAGGCAAGTAGATGCATAAAATACATTAAAATCCTAACTTGTCAACTCCCCCAAACTTAAACCTTTGCTTGTCCTCAAGCAAACAAAATAAGACCCACCCCTTAAAGGAAAATCAAGTAATTCAAACTTTTCTAAATTAACCTCAACAAGCATCAATTGGGACTAACAATTGCCCTCAATACGAATGCATCATTAACACATTTACAATTTGAAAAACTATGGACAAAGTATGACACAGGAGCATCAAGAGTTGACTCATTACATCAAAGCACTTCTCTTAATTACTTTGGTCATTGTGGAACCCAAATTCACACATCCTCATCTTTCCTAAGCAAACCTCACCTTTTAGAGTATTGGCACACAAACCGAGGTTAATGAGAATTCACTCATCTCTCTCAAGAAAAATATTACAAGTCTGACTCTAGGTACCATATGATTGACCCTCATGCAAGTATCCACTAATGCAAATGTCATTTAACTCAATATCATATAGGGCTTTTGTGGAGTCAATGTGAAGGATTTTGGGTAAGGGTAGGACATGTTTTTATTCAAGTGGATTTAATCTTTCCTTAAGCACTTCTTTTGATTCTTTTGGCACAATTCTCTTGACTATTTGAGTCTTTCATTCCTTTTCAAGGGGTTAGAGAGACACACTGTTACTCTTTCTTATCCAATTCAAAACATTTCTCCTTTTTCTACTTTTCCACACCTTTTTCACTTTTGTTTTCCTTGAATCGCCTTTTTTTCTTGTTCACATTGGGCTTTCTTTTTGTCTTTTTTCTTTTCTCTCTTTTTTTCATTGCCTTCCTTTTCTTTTGCTTTTGTACCTTTTTTACCACTTTCTTTCACTCATCGTCTCTCCCCCACAAACTTATACTTTTGCCAAGTGCTAAAGAAAAGATTTGGGTGCCAAGAAATGGTATCTTTGAGAACGGGTAAAGGCTTGTATTATGGTTCTAGAAAGAAGAAGGTCTAGGCTTAAAAGAGTTTACTAGGGATATTATCAATGGTAGGCTATGGATTTGTTCAAATAATCATTTGGATCAAGGGGAGCCTATAATCACTTCTCAAGTCAAATTTCACTCAAAATTTCGCCTCAACAAACATTCAGGGCAAGTTCTAGACCATTGGCTCGGGACTTGGACTCAAAATTCGATTTCTCACCACACACACTCAAGGATTGCTAAAGACATGGAGTCGACGACCCACAACGACATTAGTTATTATTTAAGCACACAATGGTCTGAAAAGACCACATGATGATTGTTTGGTCAACACAAGAGTCTCAAGGCCACGACTTTGACCATTCTAAACACAACAATATGTCTTTGACCATGGGATCAAAGGAAAATGTGCTAGACCCAAGTGAAGCTTTGCTTGAGGTTCCCTTAACTACAAACTATCAAAAATGAAAACAAAAGCGGACTCAAACCCTTAAGAAGGTTGTCATGCCATCTTCATTGGGAAGAGCCATCCGGTTCACACAATACTCCACCCTTAGGAAGAACCGTGGCATTAAGAAAACCAAGGGCTTATTGAGAACGCCAAAAATAAAACAAAAGGCTACGAGCCTATCTACAAAGCTAAAAATGAATTTTTTTTTTGCAAAAATAGAAAATAGAATGAACATGTACAATAGGGGATTAGAATATACAATGGGGGGTGAATATGTACTAAAATGTAACTTTATATACAGACCAAAGAGAGAATAAAAAGTACGAGAAAAGTAGCCAAATGTAAAGTTATATACAGACCAACATAGAAAATCATAGAAACATAAACTAAGTCAACTAGTATATACAGTTATCCAGATAAAACAAAAAAGTAGGGTGCACCCCCACGAATAAAAGCTGGCATTGTATCCAATGCCAACTAGAAAAATAAGCATAAAAAATCACTAGAAAAGATATAGGGTCTCCCTAAGCTTGGTCCGTCTACATGGGATCATCAGTGGTCCCTAAGTCCTATATATGTGGGGAACCTCAGACTGGTTCCCGGTCTCCTGCTGCTCAGCTATTGGGATTGGGGCATGTTCCTGGACCCAGTGGATGTCAGGTGCATCATGTGGCAAACTGGAGGAGACCTCCTGTGGGACTGCCACCTCAATAACCGCATCAGCTGTACTAGGGAGCTTCCTCTTCTTCCTTGGCAGCCTAGGTGCCTACTCCTGTTGTGGCTCTGCTACTGGTGCTGCTGCTGGGTCTAGGTCCCTGAATAGCAAGTCTATAGGCATCTGGTCTGCCAATAGCTTGTCCACATCTATCCTGAGCTATTTTACAGACTCCTTTGAAGCCCGTGATCTCCTCATCTTCTTGTGCTCCCGGGCAAGCTCCTTCAAAGCCTTGCCCTGTGACTCCACTACCATAAACAAGGCATCCTGTGTCTTCATCATGTTTTCCTGGTTCTCAGGGAGTTTCTTCGGTGTGTCCTCAATAGACTGAGGGATCTGTGCTGTCTGTGGTTCAGATTGAGCCTCAATAGTGGAAGATAGAGTAGACAACTTGGATGTCACAGCTGACATCCAGTTGTCCATGCTATGAAGTTCCTGGCTCAGCTGATGGGTAGTGATGGGATGTTTCCTAGAAGATGGGATCCCCAGGTTAGTTGAAGTAGAGGGACCAGCTGTGAGGAAGGTCCTGGAGGCAAGTGACTAGAAGGTGCAGCAAGCTCAGTGGATGGGTTACCGCAACTGGCTCCTCAGACTGGCCAGTTGTGGCTGATGCAGGTGGCTTGTAGTTGTTGTCTTTAGGGTTGTCTGGGCCTTTCATACTGAACCAGGAGAATGGAGCCACTGGCTTGACCTTGATATTAAATGGTTTCTTCTCCACTTCCAGGTCCTTGAAGTACATGGTGAGGGTATTGGGAAAAGGGTAGTTCCGATCATGCTCAAGCCCCACAGCTGAAATCCCACGGGACATCACATTGCCCATATTGATAGGGTATCCTGCCATAAAAGATGCAACAAGAACAGCCCGGGTAAGTGGAATAGCCTGATCGTGGGTAGTAGGGTCAAGCCGACTACACACAAAAGTCAACCACCCCCAAGCCTCAAAGTTAAAGGTCTTCCGAAATATTTTGGTTCCTGCTTGCACCCACTTTGGAGCAGTACTCAGGATTGCCAGGTATGAAACTAACCACGGACGAACTTCTTCGCCCATTTCCAACTTTTCATTATAGAGGGTCTCATTCTTATCATCGAACCTGAAGTATTAATTGAGTGCCTTCCCAGTAAATATCACCATTTTGTTCCTCACTTTGGTTACTTTGGTGCCCTTCAAGATGTGGGCCACATTTCTATAGAACTCCTTGACCATGTGCTCATTTGCCATTACACAGCTACTCTGAAAGTGCTCCCAATCCACTCGAGTGTGAAATTGTTTATGCACATTTGGGAGTAGGGGTAGAAGGTATCGCTCAACAAAACTCCTTTCCAGAATCAACTTTCATAGAGGCCACCATACCCTAAACTTGTGGAATGCTAACTAACTGACGAACCTATCCTCCAAAACTGCGGGATCTCTAGTCCGGTCAACACCCCTAACCTGAGGTACACCACTCTAGGGCACCTCCTCATCACTATCCATACCACCTCCATCACCTCTGCCTGCACTCTCCCCAGATACTAAAGTTGTGGGGGAGGTGGAGTACTCACCGTTGGTGGCTACTGAGCCTTCAGATGACTCAGAAGATATACGTTGTGGAGCTTCGGCAATTGGAACTGAGGGAGCTAGCATTGAGTCCGAGGAGAGGTCTTGAGAAGGCAAGTACTCACTCCCCAATTGGTCATCAGCTGGTTCAACAATCCTCAGTGTTTTCCTTGTTTTCAGTCTAGGTTGGGGAGTGAGTTTAACTTGTTTTCCTTTGCCTCCCCGGAGGAATCACCTCGACCGGATTGGTTTTCACCTCTTCCTTTTGCCTTACCATTGTCTGCAAGAAAACACATCTAACATTGTTAGTTTAATCACAGGCATTGAAACAGGAGCATGAAATAGATTTCGGACAACAGATGAAGTATGGTAGATACAGTTGCAGAACACAGCACCGCAACCCGCACAAAAGAGAGTGCGACCGCATTGGAGGCACCGCGGACTGCGCGAAGGCGACCACGGTCCGCGCTGGGCAAAGGCCCAGAATATCATCTTTCTAAATCTCCCCACCGCGGTCCGCATAAATTAGGGGTCGTGGCCGCGGTGGCCCAGCGCGGACCGCACAAAGTGCAATGTGGCCGCGCTGGAAGCAAGTTTAGTTTGCAGCCATATGAACACTGCGGTCCACATAAAAAGTCAAAGCAGACTGCCAGGACATTGCGGACCGCGCAAAGGCGACCGCGGGCCGCACTGGGCAAATTTCACGAGCACTAAGTTAGGGTTTCAATTATTTTGCAAACTTGTTCAAATTTTTTCACCTACTTTGTCCCTACTCAGTTCACCCATTGATTAGGCATATCAAGTATACAACCCAGCAACAAATACTACCCTACGCTAACAGTTGAATGAAAAAGAAGAAGATATGAGAAGAAAGAAGAAGCTAAAAACTATTGGGCAAGCAAATAAAATAAAAATATGAAATTAATCAATCAAAAATGCTTGAAATGTTACTAGATTTGTGAAGATTATATGCAATTAATCTAAGCAAGCAAGAATTTTGAGCAGTGAAAGGATGAACAGTAGTTTTACGGCTCTGAGGATTCAAGGTTCGAAAAGTGTAAACCGAGGCCCATGGGCTCTATTTATAGAAAATGATGCGGGCCCCGCCCTTACCTATCAGCGCAGCCGCGCAAAAGCGACTGCGGACCGCGCTGGGTTTGTTCGAGTGAAACTTCAGAAGGCAGCCTCCGCGGACTGCGCAAAAGCAGAACGCGGCGTGAAGGCCCACCGCGGACCGCACTAAATGGAATGCGGACGCGGTAGAAAACTTTAGAGAACACCTCTTTTTACTCATGTCAGTGCGGACCGCACAATGTGTACTGCGGCAGCACTGGAAAACTTCAGAGACTGGGTAGATTTTTCCAACTTGTTTGGCACTACATCAACACAATGTTTGCAATATCTCAAATTAATTAGCTCAAAAATCATAAACTACAAAGAAAATCAAAGAAAAAGACATGGGTTGCCTCCCAAGAAGCGCCTGATTTAACGTCGCGATAGGACGCGGGTTACCAACACATCATTTGAATTGAACCACAGCCACAACATGGCTATCATCAATCTTCCCCAGATAATGCTTGACACGGTGCCCATTCAGTCTAAAGACTTCACCATTTTTGTTCTTCAAATCTAGAGCACCAAATTGGGTTACACATACAACTTCAAATGGCCCACTCCACTTTGATTTCAGCTTTTAGGGAAACAACCTTAGACGGGAGTTGAACAAGAGGACCAAATCACCAACCTTGAACTCTTTTCCACGAGCATATTTGTCATGTAAGTACTTCATCTTGTCCTTATACAAGGACGAACTAGAGTATGCATGGAACCGGAACTCATCAAGTTCATTTAGCTGTTCCACATAAAGATTGGCTGCAATATCCCATTCAAGGTTAAGCTTCTTCAAGGCCCACATAGCCTTATGATTTAATTCCACCGGTAGGTGACATGCTTTCCCAAATACCAACTGTTATGGAGACATACCAATTGGGTTCTTGTACGCGGTCCGGTAGGCCAATAGAGCATCATCTAATTTTTTGGACCAATCGATCTGATTTGCATTGACCGTTTTGGACAAGATTCTCTTGATTTCTCTATTTGATACTTCAACGTGGCCACTTGATTGTGGATGGTAAGGTGTAGAGACTTTATGGTTAACACCTTACTTGGAGAGCAAGGTATCAAAAGCCCTATTACAAAAGTGCGAACCACCATCACTAATGATTGCCCCGGGTATACCAAAACTTGTGAAGGTGTTTTTTTTTTCGAATGCCACCACACTCCTAGCTTCATTGTTGGGCAAGGCCATGGCCTCAACCCATTTTTACACATAATTCACTGCAACTAGAATTTATGTGTTCCCACACGAGCTAACAAAAGGACCCATAAAATCAATACCCCAAACATCGAAGATATCAACTTCAAGAATCATGTTAAGAGGCATCTTGCCTTTCTTGGAAATCCCTCCCACTCGTTAGCATTGATCACATCTCTTTACCAAATCACTAGAATCCTTAAACAAACGGCCAATAGAAACTGCAACTCAAAACCTTCGAAGCCGTCCTCACCCCTCCATGATGGCCGCCATAGGGGGAGGAGTGACAAACCTCCATAATGCTCAATTGTTCACCTTCTGGGACACACCTTCTAATTACACCATCCGTGCAAATTTTAAACAAGTACGGATCATCCCAATAAAAATCCAATCTACCCATTTGAGTTTTTTCTTTTGGTTGGAAGAGAGCTCACACGGGACAATTCCGGTCACAATGAAATTGGCAATGTCCGCGAACCATGGCATGTCACACATTGACACGGAGAGAAGTTGCTCGTTAGGGAATGTATCATTTATCTCAAGGCCGTCACATGGCCTCTCTTATTCCTTCAACCGAGATAAATGGTCCACAACTTGGTTCTCACTTCCCTTCCGGTCCCTTATTTCTAAGTCAAATTCTCGAAGAAGCAACACCCATCTCATCAATCTTGCCTTGGAATCCTTCTTGGTCATCAAATACCTAAGGGCGGCATGGTCCGTGTGCATAATCACCTTAACCCCCATAAGATATGGCCTAAATTTTTCCATGGCAAATACAATTGCAAACAATTCCTTCTCCATCGCCGTGTAATTCCGTTGAGCTTCATTCATAGTCTTTCTTGCGTAATACATGGGATGGAATATTTTGCTAACTTGTTGACCCAACACCACCCCCACCGCAACGTCACTTGCATCACACATTAGTTCAAAGGAAAAACTCCAATTGGGTGTGGTGATGATAGGAGTTGTTCTCAACTTGTGCTTTAAAAGTTCAAAGGCCTCCATGCATTTTTCATCAAAAACAAACTTGACATATTTTTCTAGCAACTTGTAAAAGGGATTCACAACCTTCGAGAAATTTTTGATAAACTGCCGGTAGAACCCGGCATGCCCAAGAAAACTCCTCACCCTTTTGATAGAAGTGGGGAGAGGGAGCCTTGAAATCACCTCGATCTTAGCCTTGTCTAGCTCAATCCCATGCTTAGAAATCTTGTGACCTAACACTATCCCTTCTTTAACCATAAAATGTGATTTTTCCCAATTGAGAACGAGATTAGTTTCTTCACATCAGGCCAAGACTCTATCCAAATTTACCAAGCATTCTTAAAAGGAATCACCAACCACACTAAAGTCATCCATAAAGACCTCCAATATGAATTCCACCATGTTGGTAAAAATAGCCATCATGCAACATTGGAAGGTCATCGGAGCATTGCACAACCCGAATAACATCCGGGAGAAAGCAAATCTACCATATGGGCATGTAAATGTGGTCTTCTATTGGTCCTCCGAGGTGATTAAAATTTGATTGTACCCCGAGTAACCATCCAAAAAGCAATAGAAAGCTCGCCCCGCAAGGCGATCAAGCATTTGGTCAAGGAACGGCAACGGGAAATGATCCTTCTAGGTCACCTTGTTGAGTTTTCGATAGTCCATGCAAACTCTCCACCCAGTGATGGTTCGAGTGGGAATAAGCTCATTGTTGTCATTTGTCACCACCGTCATCCCTCCTTTCTTTGGCACACATTGGACCGGAGAGGTCCATGAGCTATCGAAAATTGGATAAATCACACCAGCGTCAAGCCACTTGATAACCTCTTTCTTTACCACTTCTTGCATCGCCTCATTTAGTATTCTTTGATGTTCAAGTGAAGGCCTTGCATACTCCTCTAATATGATTTTATGTATGCAAAAGGCGGGGCTTATACCCCGAATATCGGCCAATGTCCATCCAATTGCCTTCTTGCGCTTTGGAAGAACCGCCAAAGTGGTGTCAACTTGCACGTCAGTTAAGCAAGACGAAAGAATAATAGGTAAAGTAGAATTTGAACCCAAGAATTCATACCTGAGGTGTATAGGAAGTGGCTTCAACTCTAACACCGGTGGCTCCTCAATCGATGGCTTTGTTGGTGGAGTTTTGCGGTTTTCAAGATCCAAAGATAACTTCGTAGGCTCATATGAATATGAACCCATACCATGCGATGCATTCACGCACTCCACTCTACTAGCATCATCATTGACATCTATGTTAAGAAGCACGGCCTCAAGAGGTGTTACGACCCAATTCCAAAACTCGATCGTGATAGCGCCTCTCTTGAAGAAAAGGCCAGCCAACTAACCCCTATTCATCTCTTTCAAAATATTTAAAGATAAAGGAATAGCAAAAATGCTACTTACTGACATTAATTGATGATATTTACAACCCAACACAGCCCGACCAGGTGTCACAAGTCACGAGCATCTAGAAGGATTTTTGATACAACTACAAAGTCTATAATACATAGAACAAAATCTAGAATCAAAGGAAGAAGTCCGGTACCGCGAACGCTGGCGGTCACCTTGCTCAACTATGATAGCAAATCCTCAACCAGCTCAAACCCGCTACCAGGTAAACCAATAATTGCATCTGCATGCGAGGTGCAGGGAGTAAAGTGAGTACTCCAACACAATGAGTAATAAAGGTAAATAATAATTGAGCAGCAAGAAACCACGTAAAGCAATCCATCATCTATGCAGAACAGTGTAACCCTCTGAGAAAACAATAAAACTGTGAAATCTTTAGAAATATCTAGACTCAGTATAAAACCTCTTTTGGAAATATCTTTTTCCAACAGTTAAGCAAATGAATGCGAAACAGATAGTGCAAGTCAGCACAAAAGTCAGCCCCTCGGGCAGAGCACTCCACTAACAAATAACACCAAGATATCAGGTAAGCAGTGCAAGAATTAGCATAGAAGCAAATGAAATGCGAGTGCTGGAATGTCATGAAAAATAATACAAATAGGAACAAATGCATGAGTGCAATGCAATGCATATGGTGGTACACTTCGGTACACACTGCGGCGTGCAGCCCGAGCCATCCATATATTTAACGTCGACGGTGCTCACTGGGGGTGTGTACAGACTCCGGAGGGGCTCCTACAGCCCAAGCTCAAATAACCAAGCCATCTCGTGGCACCAACCAGGCCCTCGGCCTCAATATCAATACAATACCGCTGCGGCGCCCAGCCTGAGCCATCCATATATCCAGAAATCACTATAACACTGCTGCGATGCACGACCCGATCCATGCTCAGTCCAGAAATACACATAAGCCACTTGGGCAATATTAAAATAATAGTTCTCAGCTCAAAACGTCAATAAAATATTATTTTAGTTTTCAAATCTTAGAAAAACGGTTGAGTTTGCAAAACAGTATTAAAACCTTGGACCGAGATCAAATAATATGCAAAGTAATGCAAGTAATATCAATCCCTGAAGGATTCATATAGTTGGCACGAAGCCCAAACATGGCAATCAGCCCAAATTATGATGATAACAAGTAGTTTCAGTCAAATACGTAGTAATTTCATCAATCGATACGGACCAAGTCACAATCCCCAATAGTTCTCTACCCCACGCTCGCTATCTGACGTGCAAGTCACCTCAATACAGCACTATGATATGCAAATCCGATGTTTCAAATCCTTAGGATATCATTTACAATCATTACTCACCTCGAACCGGTGAAATCTCTATCTCGCGATGCCTTTGCCCCTCAAATCGGCCTCCAGGCGCGTCGAATCTAACCAAAATCAGAATGAATACATCACAATATGCTAAAGGAACAATACCCAATCGAAAACAATCAAAAAAATAGCAAAGATCTCGAACCTAGTAAAACCCGAGCCCCAGTCTCACTTATCGAAAAATTACAAAATTTACATCATCGGATTCCTTATCTCGCCACGAGTCTAACCATACAATAAGTATCCAATTCTCATAACATTTCGACCCTCATGTCCATGATTCTATCCAAGAGGGTTTCTATACTTTTCCAACAAAATTCGCGGATTAAACACCAAAACTAGTGATAGATTCAAGTTATACAACCAAAATTGAGTTAAGAATACTAACCCCATTGTTCTCTCCAAAAAATCTCCCGAAACATTACCTTATCCGAGCTCCAAATCATCAAAAATGGTAAATGGGACAAAGTTTGGACTTTATTCTGCTGCCCAGGGATTTGTTCTTCACGTTCGCGGTCCTCCTCTCGTGTTCGCGAAGAACAAAGTTCCAAAAATTTATTTTCCAAACTCTGCTCGGACTGCCTCTAGTGAAACGGTCATAACCATTTGCACACAACTCTAAATTACTATTGTAATATTTTTCTGGAAACTAGATTCAAAGAGCTACAACTTTTGTTTTTAAATCATCGCCAAATTCATTGTAGATTGAGAGATACGAGCCTCCAAAGTAAGACCTGCGCAACAGAATCGCCTCTTCTTCGCGAACGCGAAGAACAAAACCCCAGAAGCCAAATCCTTCTTTGCGAATGCGTGGGGACCCTCGCGAACGCGGAGAACAATACCAGATACCAGCTTGAGCCATTGCAAAACAACCCGAAATGATCCGAAATCACCCCGAAACACACCCGAAGCCCTCAGGACCTCAACCAAACACGCCAACATATCCCATAACATTATTCAAACTTGTTCCAACCTTCAGAATGCTCAAAAAATATTAAAACACCAAAGTTGCATCGAATTCAAGCCTAACAATTTCAAGAACTTTCAAATTCCATTTTTGATAAAAAAAAAAACCCAACCAAACCACGTCCGAATGACATGAAATTTTGCAATCAAGTCCAAAATGGCATAACGAAGCTACAGCAACTCTCGGAATTCCATTCCGACCCTCGAATCAAAATCTCACCTATCAACCGGAATTCGCCAAAATACTAACTTTGCCAATTCAGCCTAATTCTACACCGGACCTCCAAAATCTTCCGATCGCACTTCTTTTCACAAATCATCCCCCGAAGCTAACCGAATCACCGAAAATCACATCCGAGCCCTATAACTCATAAGTCGACGTTCGGTTGACTTTTCCAACTTAAGCCTTCCTTAAAGAGACTAAGTGTCTCATTTCTTATCAAAACCAATCCAAATCAACTCTAACACACCATATACCGATACCGAAACATGAAGAAGCATAAAATGGGGGAAACGGAGCGGGTACTTTTGAGACGACAGGTTAGGTCGTCACATCCTCCCCAACTTAAACCAACGCTCGTCCTCGAGCGTACCCAGAGTTGTCCTAAAAGCCAACCAATAGCAGAATAACCTTACCAAGCATATACCCGGGGCAATCCCACGTCACCCTATCTCATATAGGTCCGACAACACAACATAGCTGAAATTACCTAATCCAAGCTAGCCCATAAATTATAGAACTACCTTTTCACTTCTGAAACCATCAATACGATCAAAGCCTCACACCTATACTTTGAATAGTCTCGAACCAGCTGTAATACCCATACTTGCAACCTCAGGTGAAGTCATATGATATACCACATAATCCAAAGAACTCGATACGATAACTTCCATTCACAGTAGTTACCCACAACAACCAAATAACGATAGAAAACCTCTTATTTAGCTAAAGTCTCATTCCAACACTTTTATATATTGCCAACGATAAATGAAACACGCAGCAAACCGTAACCATCTCTCAGATCAACCATTCATGAAGCCACTTTCATTTTGACTAATACCATAGCATATTTCCAAGCCGAACCTCGATATTATCCTTCCAACAAGCTGAAATCAAATCTGTTTGTATTCATTAATGACTCCAACGATTTCCAGGAATCCAACACACCACTCTGGTGATATGACACCTCAACACAGGTCTAAGCCACAACTTGCATAATACACGCACCAATGAGGAACGGTCTGAACATACTCAAATCATGACAAATGACTCAAACGAAAGAGTTGTACCTCAAGCTCATCAGTACCATTACAACACAAGGCTGAGACCCTGTCTCACATCATGGAAATAGGATACCTGAATCTACCCTGAAAGGTCATACCCCCACGTGGCCTTGTCACAATGCGCGATTCTACCCAAACACTGTTACACATGAAACACGTCAAGTCACCATGCTCAAAATCGATAGCCATGCATAATTTTATGTCTAAAACCAAAGCTATTCATTACACCCACGGTGAAACAAATAACATACGACACATAACCCAATAGGCCGTAACCAATTCTCCATTTACTGAACCACACTCAATTACTCTTCCCGCTCGACTTTCTCTATGACTCCTCAATAGAACCGCACCACATATGCCCATATCCAACCAATCATAATTCCTCACAGCACAGAAAAACAACTCATAGATCTCCCCAGATCACTAAGAAGTTCAATAACGATCGAATCAACCTATCCCTCAACAATACAACTCGGGACCAACCAAGCTAACTCAAACTAAATACGTAGCCACATCGGCCCGCCAACAAAATCAATACCAAGAAGCCTGAAGCTTTTCCTTCCACTACTATAACTCCTACCGGAGCCGTACGATACGGTGCCCGGCACCAAATAAATACCAAAATCCACAGTCTCGCCCGGCGACATGCCCGTCTACAAGGAACACATCCAAAAAGACCCTCAATACCTAAACTAAATCAATGGTTGAAACCTCTACACTGACATCCGCCACAAAGGCCCAATTAAGGAAAGCAATCCTTCTCAGTCGTCCGCTGGTATTTGGAATACAAACCACACTTCTAGAACATAATACGATACACCTCGCCACGCAACCTGTGGCATTTTCCAACATAGCCCATAGCACAATAGTCTAGAATAACCCAACCTTGAGACAACCAGTCTACACCCCAATATTATATCCAAAACCTAATATACCAAGCAAAGAAAGATCCACCCGGGCCTCCAAATCCCAATAGCCGCTAACGGTACCAATACACACAATCCACAACCACTACATAGTCTGTACCTAAGAACTCCCAGTCTCCAACTCCATATAGCACACGAATCGATGTACCTAATCCCCAAATTCTGCAGTATGAATACATATCACACCTCGAGTACCCAATCATTCCACGAAAGATATTCTAAAATTCCCCTGTGCCATCAAACAAACTCAGATATCAGCAGTCGATCTAGCAAGTAAGTGCTGCAATACTACCAAAGTATCATTAGTCTAATCACATTACCCTTGTTTCGAGACATATACTCTCGTCAAATCACTTCCAATTAGAAGTACCATTTCCTTGATTACCTGAGGCTACCCGTTGCCTAAGAATATTATGAACTTCTTTTCAGAACTGAACTGTAACTTATCTAGCCAAGACCTTCCATCAATCCTATCTAGAAGAAGAATCATTACACATTTCATGCTTCGCATACCCATAGAAAATATATTCATCTCCAAACCACGGTAAAAACCCAACGAGGACTCTCACCCCTAATTCCATGTGCACAAGCTAAACTGCCAGGACTGAATCCTTCTACCCAAACTAAGCTAAGCAAGCTGCCAAAAATCAAGAGCATTGCTGCAAAATGCCTGTAAGGCTCATTCGCTCGAACATATACGAAGAATTAATCATACCCTTACCATACCGACTCAGTCTACTATCAACCTATTCCATTTATCAAACTTCCCCTCTGATTCATCGTCAACTTGATATTCCTCCTTGTTGTAGAACCAAAATACCTCAGCCCAGGCTTACCACACGAGACTCGAACATAGGACCACACTGTCTAAGACACATAGGCCATCGAATACCCTTTCAAATGTTCCCAGAAATACCATATTCCAGAATACTTTACTTTGAAGAACTTCCTACGAATATGAATTCTTTACCATTACTTCCCAAATACCGATACATAGGATCCCATAATCAACATAAAAATACCACAAGTCTTGACCTATTCTAATGAAAACACAGTCTCGACCCACGCGTACAACCTTAAGACACCTGATTGTTGCATGTATAATCTTGAATACAATAAAATTATTCTCGAGAGTTATTTACTTCATATTCGAATTGCAATTTACCTTATCAAACAGACATAACCATCCGTGCCTCATTAGCACTTTGACACCGCAGGATATGATCTCATTCCAATACAAACAAACATCTTCCTTCTCCATACACTGAGCATTCTTTATCAATGACAGCTGAAGACATCCTATTATTTCCACACATCTACGAAGCATCATATAACCTTTGTCAAAATTTTGCTCCACTTGTGCCATCCTCGGCTCAATTTCTGCAACCAGGACTGATCCGCCAGCATACCTAAAAAAGGAACCAGCATAGCACATGACCGTGCAATCAGCTAATCAACAACAACCTCCCCAACTTGGCTCGAAGCTATATACCAGGACACACTCAATAACCCATAATCCTTCTACTCTAATGATGCCACAATACCATTGTGATATTAAACTCAAATCGTTTACAAGTTTGTGAAAACACAAATCATCTAGTACTGTAATCCTCTGCACTTCCCGCATCCATCTCTATATCAGTTGAGCCCACTCTCTTAAGCGACCCGAATTGTCGAATTTCAACACGTACCCTTCAATTACACATGAGATCTTCTAACACACACATAAGGATCATACCACTTAAGAACACTCCGTAGGAGATAATCCACCTACTTCGCCTCAATTTAGTACTTCAGTATACCTTACATCATCATATACGTTACACAGTCATTAGTCTTCTTGAGTCTAAACTCATACCGCCACATTTAATGCACTACCCTCCCCAACTAGGAGACACGAAATATTCTTCACGCGCCCACATTCGGGATGCACATCGAATCACAATAGGAATCAAACAATTAACAGCTCATCTATTATCCAGTAGACTTCTTTGTCACTACCAAGTCATATAGAGACATCTCGCAGTACTAACATACTCATCCCATGGATATCCAACTGCCATTCTGGCTAATAGGGACAATACCGAACATATAGTTCAAAACGCTTGCTCACACAATCAGCACATCGGTGCTCAAACCACGGCAAAGATTCGGCCTCAAGTCCTCTAGACTTGCCCAACATCAAACTCACAAAGATCACATCTCGCCCCTTGATCAAGGAATCATAAGCCATCAAGGCACACCTGACGCTGAGCACTCATGTGCGCATACAGACGTATGGAAGGAATTTCAAGAGTTATATCTCAAGCTGAATCAAGTACGCACGATAAGAATTCCAAGATAGTGAAGTTTTTCTGAAGGTTCTACAGCCTCTCAAGGATAAATAAAGATTTCTCCGTACCGATCCGCGAGGTTCTACTAAACCTGCTCATGACTCGTGAGACCTAGTAACCTAGGCTCTAATACCAACTTGTCACGACCCAATTCCCAAACCCGGTCGTGATGGCGCCTCTCGTGAAGACAAGGCCAGCCAGCTAACCCCAATTTGTATCTTTCAAAATATTTAAACATAAAGGAATACAAAAATACGATTTAATGACATTAATTAACGATATTTAAAACATAACACTGCCCGACCGGGTGTCACAAGTCACGAGCATCTAGAAGGATTTTTGATACAACTACAAAGTCTATAATACATAGAACAAAATCTGGAATCAAAGGAAGAAGTCCGGTGCCGCTAACACTAGCGGTCACCTTGCTCAGCTATGATAGAAAATCCTCAACCAACTCAAACCCGTTACCGGGTAAACCAATACCTGCATCTGCACATGTGGTGTAGGGAGTAAAGTGAGTACTCCAACTCAGTGAGTAATAAAGGTAAATAATAACTAAGCAGCAAGAAACCATGTAAAGCAAGCCATCATGCTATACAGAATAGTGTAACCCTTTGAGAAAACAGTAAAACCGTGAAATCTTTAGAAATATCTGGACTCAGTTTAAAACCTCTTTTGAAAATATCTTTTTCCAACAATTAAGCAAATGAATGCGAAACAGATAGTGCAAGTCAGCATAAAAGTCAGCCCCTCAGGCACAGCACTTCACTAACAAATAACACCAGGGTATCAGGTAAGATATGCAAGAAGTAGCATAGAAGCCAATGAAATGCGAGTGCTGGAATGTCATGACAAATAATACAAATAGGAACAAATGCATGAGTGCAATGCAATGCATATGACGGTACACTCTGGTACCTGATCGCAGCAAACACAACCTTACACTATGGTAGAAAGAGTGGGCGCTAATACTTTTAACCGAATAGTGGTATCAGGGTCAATTTCCACAGGGAGCTAGAAAGGGAGTTATGTATTTGTTTAGACTAGGAATGCGTGTTTGCTTCTAATTGAACTTCAAACATTTTTGGATTTTTGTTGTTCAAATAACTACTATTATCAACTACAAGCTAAGGATAAATTGTGCTAAGAGATATTTTCTAAGTTATGATTAATATAGAGAAAGACACTAGGGTCGTGGCATCACCTAGGTGGTTAGCTAATGGGGAGAAGCTACCAACAATAAATTGACATATATGGGATCAATGTTATAACCGTTGCACAATTGTACCCACTCTCATACCTCTCGGTAGAGAGAACGATTTTGCCCAATTGACTCTCTCGAGACCAATTGGGTAGGCCAATTAGACCAAGCAACTAGGGTTCAAGTAGGGTGATTACTCTCTCGAGGTTTAACCCATTAATTGGGACTACCATTTCTCATGGGTCCATCCCAATTCCTTGTTAGGTCAATTTTAGGGTCATAGACTCTCTTTCTCAATAAGGGTCAGGACCCACAAAGCTAAAATCAATGTTTGCAACCACCAATCCTTAATTAAACCATAAAATTAACCCAAATAACAAACACCCAATATCATTCTATCATTAATAAGAAACACCTATCAATTATCCACACTAGGTTTAAGCCACAACCCTAGCTAATGGTTTAGCTAGACATAATAAGAGAAGAAACTGAAGAAATAGAAGATGAAATAACCATATTAATTAATAACTAATGTTAAACTACAAGAATATATGATGAAATGAGCTCAAAATACCAAAATAGGCTAATAGAAACGTCTCACGAGTGCAGCTACTAACAAGTGTACAAAACTTAACCTAAAAATGGTAAAATGTTCTATTTATACTAGGCTGGAAAAATCGAACAAAAATACTCGTGCAGGGTTAGTGCGGACCGCACAAAGTTGGCATGCAGCCACACTGGGTTGCTTCACTTTTGAAACTTGCTCTCTAAAGACGTTGATGCGGACCACACAATGATGGAATGCGGCCGCATGATGACTGGATCAAACCGTGTGGACTTGTAGTGCGGCCACATGAGCTTCTTGTGATAGTCTCTGGACTTTTATGGTGTGGCCCACGTGAACATATAGTGCAGCCGCATTGGCTGGGCGCGAAATGCGTTAGCTTGTAGTGCAGCCGCACCGCTTCCGATTGAAAATGACAACTCTCTGAACTCCTATGGTGTGGCCGCATGACATTATGGTGCGGTCCGCACCAAGTTCTGAATGTCTTTGCTTTAATATTCTCTGACACTTGAGCAGGTTCCACTCTATTTCGAGCCGATTTTTGACTTTTGTCATGTTGTCGCTTAAACCAACAATCAAGCGCAAATTATAAGCATTCTGGGTCTATTTTATGGAAAATCATCCATAAAACATAGGCAAGCATGGGCATAAAACGTGTTAAAATCACATTTATCTGTACCCACTATGGCGTGCAGCCCGACTCATCTATATATTTAACATCGACGACGCTCACTGGGGCTGTGTACAAACTTTGGAGGGGCTCCTACAGCCCAAGCACAAATAATCAAGCCATCTCGTGGCACCAACCAGGCCCTCGGCCTCAATATCAATACAATACCGCTGCGGCGTGTAGCCCGAGCCATCCATATATCTAGAAATCACTATAACACTGTTGCAGCGCGCAGCCCGATCCATGCTCAGTCCAGAAATGCACATAAGCCACTTGGGCAATATTAAAATAATAGTTCTCAACTCAAAACGTCAATAAAATATTATTTTAGTTTTCAAATCTTAGAAAAATGGCTGAGTTTGCAAAATAGTGTTAAAACCTTGGAACGAGATCAAATAATATGCAAAGTAATGAAAAAACAGTGATATCAATCCCTGAAGGATTCATATAGTTGGCACGAAGCCCAAACATGGCAATCAACCCAAATTATGATGATAACAAGTAGTTTCAGTCAAATAGGTAGTAATTTCATCAATCGGTACGGACCAAGTCACAATCCCCAACAGTGCTCTACCCCACGCTCGCTATCCGGCGTGCAAGTCACCTCAATACAGCACTATGATGTGCAAATCCGGGGTTTCAAACCCTCAGGATATCATTTACAATCATTACTCACCTCGAACCG